>VZRV01007173.1:3113-21179 GCA_013398115.1 Falcunculus frontatus
AGGGAAGGATCCAGCCCTCCCAGGGAAGGATTCAGCCCCCAGGGAAGGATCCAGCCCTCCCAGGGGCAGCACAAGCAGCAGGAGCAGACACAGCCCCAGCAGAGGCAGCTCCTCTCCCTTCTCTCCGGCCACTTCCCAGCGCCGGCAGAAGGAAATGGAAACGAAAGGGACTTTTAGCTGAGTTAATTAATGCCTGTAAGAGCAGCCAATTGACATCAGCACCTTGTCTGTCACTCCCTGTAGGAGGGGGAGATGTGTTAAAAATAACAGCCCATTTCCGCTACTCCAGCCCCGGAGCCTCGGGAGCAGCCTCGGCCAAGGCACGCAGTGACATCTTAAGGCTGATCTCAGAAGTGGCTGCGGATTTTCACGGCGTGAATTCCGTGTGACACAGCGGAAGGATCGGCACATTGCTGCTCCCCACCAGAGAACTCAGCCACAAACACCTGGGCACTGCTTGGGATCGTGCTGGTTACCCAGAGCCTGCGGCAAAACATGCAGCTTGCAAAGGAAGTTCGACTTATTTTAAAATAAGAATAATAAAAATACAACCCCTCCCTGCTATTAACAGCCTTTCCACTTGAAAACTGAAACCCAGTGCCTCTAAACTAAGCAGTGAGTGAAAGAAGGGAGTGACTGAGACATCTCTTGCCTTTACAGGGAGTTTTTGCAAAGCCCAGCTCCAGGCTGCTGAGTTTAACTCTGCTGGGTACCGATGCAGAGGGAGGAACTTCCAAAGGGTGACCCAAAGCTGCCACTGCTCTGACTCAGCCCTGGAGAAAACTGCTTCCCTGTGCTGACAGAGAGCGGGCAGGATGGGAGCAGCCTCATTAGGGGATGGGCGGCCTTTGGGACTGTCCCCACCACTCTGGACTGCAAGGTTATAAAAGGAGTTGTAAAACAAAAATGTTTTCAGATTATTTCTCCTACCTTCTATTTGTATGCCACTGAAAGAGCAGTAGGTGCTTTATAACAAGGCTACTTTTATCACCCTAAAGTGATAATTCTGCACGTTTCCCATCCACATGAGGACTCACTGGTATCAGCCAGGGCTAATATTTGGCAGGAGGTTCACCAAGATAATTCTAAACACTGCTGCTCCTGCTTGCCTCTTGCTCTCTCCTGGAGGCTCTGAAGTTTTGGCCCCATCAGCCTGGCTTTCAGCACAGCACAAGAGATCTGACCACACAAAATAACACCATTTTCTTTAGGAAGATGGATCAGAGCAGCAGCAGGGCAGTTAAATGCTGCATAAACCAACTGCAGCTATCACACAGTGCCCCTGCCCAGGAGGGCACCAAAGCAGGGAACAGCAGATTCTCACACAGGCACCTGCTCAGTGCCTGTCATGGTCTGTAAGGACCTGGGACCACAGGATGCACCTGAGGAGATGATTTTGGGGGTGGTGGAGCTGGAGTAGCTAGAGAGGAGGAGGAAGGGGAATGTTCTCCACCTGTTGGCCAAAGCAGCTCACCCAGGACGAGGAGCAGCTGGGTGATCCTCTGGGCTTGGCCTTCAGCTGAGGATGGTCTGAAAAGAAACCAAAGCACTGAGTACTCAGCAATTATCAAAAAAACTCACGATCTCACCCCTGTGGGAATCAGACTGCGAGGAAGAGGGGGGCTCTTCAAAAGTCCCTGTTTATCTGTAATGCATAACCCAGCTACACCTCGGCAAAACAAGCAGCCAGAGCCTTTGGAGAATTCCAGCATTAAATTACTTCCTCCAGTCTCAGCACACCGTAATTTATGTAGGATACAGCTGAGAGGATTCAAAGAGGGAGCTGTCCTGGGGGATGTTTCATTTCCCAGCCTGTGAGTTCACACAC
Source organism: Falcunculus frontatus (assembly GCA_013398115.1). Taxonomy (NCBI): domain Eukaryota; kingdom Metazoa; phylum Chordata; class Aves; order Passeriformes; genus Falcunculus; species Falcunculus frontatus. Next base: position 4,942 of record VZRV01007173.1, read on the forward strand.
ATGCAGAACAAGCTGCTGAAAAGTGGAGGTTGCCCTCCCTGAACAAAACAGGCTCCACACCTGCAGCCTGAGGACAGCTTTGCTCGTGTCCAGTGAAGGGATGCTTTATTCCCTATTTTACACTCAGTCCTGGCTGGAAACCAGCCTTTGAAAAGCCTGACTGCTCTGTGGAAGCAATTTGGATACAGCTTGCTTTCTGTGCTGCTTATTTAGGGAGTTTAGGTGAGATGAGATGTCTGAGTGGCTCCATCCTGGCTGTGGTCTCACACACAAAAATGTATGGTACTTTTGAGCAGCTCATCAATGGAAAACACAAGGTTTAACACCTTTTAGTGAGACACACCTTCACCTCCCGTGGCAGAGGTGTTTTGGGAGCAGGAGTTCATCGGCTCTACCAGCACTGACATGAGGGCACGGATTAAAGCACTGAGCAGCCGTCCTGTGTAAATAGGAATTAACTTGTTCTTCATCTTTACTCGAGGTTTAATTCGTTATTTGATTGATAAACTCCTGCAAGGACCTGCTGCACTGTGGCAGCCTCAGCTCCTCCTCTGGCACCAGGAAAGGGCTCTGTGAGAGGAGTGCAAGTGCAGCCTGCGCTGGCATTTCGATGAAGTTTCTTATTTAAACCACTGAGATGGTTGCTCTTCTCAATTTACCAGCCAAACACAGCCCCCCCGTCTGATCCCTCTGAGCCATGGCCAGATTTTGTCAATCAAGCCCCTTGGGACCTGTGGCACACAAATGACAAATCACAGTGCTACCAGAACTATTGACACACATTTTTAATACATAACTACTGTTGTTATATATAATCAGAGCTGATAGAGTTCAGCAGAAAAGGGTATTTTAAAGTGCCAATAAAACCACTTAGCTTTTACAACACACTGCGTTTACTCCTTTCCCCCCTTCCTCCAAAAAAGCTTTTCTTTTGAACTGAGCAATTTATATATTGGGTCAGTGTTATAAAGTAGGTATTTATAGCAGATTTCAATGGAGTGGGAGCTGGAATAAAGGCAGCTTGCTTTTAAATGCAGCACGGAGGAATCTTTGCATTGATAAGATTAGCAGCTGTTTGGACACTGGAGATGATGTGCTCACCCAGGGGCCTCACGTCCTCCTTCTGTAACTGTAACCAAATTTATTTGCTTTTCTAACAAATCGCTTCTGCTCCCATTTTTTCTTAGATTCATTCAGTGCAGACCGAGGAACTCGTTTAACGACCAGGAGCTGAACTGAAGAATTCGGCTGATAACACCACGATGCCTTTTCAATTTAATCCTTTTCTCTCCAAAGCCCACAATAAATGCATCACCAGGCCGGTGATAAAAGCAGCTCTGAGCTGTGTAACCACTGTAAGATGATCACATAAGCACAGTTGGCCATCACTCTGGGCTTTGTTATGCCTCGGTTGGGTTTATCTTGGAAATCAGTTTGGTATTGATGGCATAACTCATCAGCAGGATGCTAAACAGCCCCAAACTCCAAACTGCTTTGATTGCCACACTGATACCGTCCTGCTGCAGAAAAAACAGCTCAAAGCAGGACACAGAAAATTCATCAACACCCAGATTTTTACCTAGCATGAATACAGTAAATTATAGTCAACGTTTAAATGATATACGACACTTAAATGTTTATAAATTTAAAATTTTTTGGGAAGTTCCCTTCAAGGAAATTCTGTTTTGTAGTTTTTTCCTACTAATAACAATGCAGAAAGAAAGGGAGGAATGTTCTTAATTTTATGGTCCAGTCTCTGTGTCCAAATACAAACTAAAATAACGGTAGTCTTTGGGATTTAAAGAAATTAACATCTTTATAACATGGAGAGGCACAAAACGGAAAACCTTTGATGAAGTGAATTTTCTGCATGAATTAATACTGATTTAATGGGGAACATGTTTGTTTGCTTATTTTTTTCACTCCTTGCTCTTAGTTATAGTAAACAGAAGAATTGTGTGTGGCCCCGTTTCTCTCCAAATACAAAGTATTTCTATTTACCAAATGCAAAAACTCAACTCACTCAATGGAACAGAGACAGGGCAAAGAATAGAAATTTGCACATGCAAATAGACCAGTTCTGCACGAATGGGCCAAAGGCTTCTGGGATAAATCTGTGAAAGCTGAACCCAGAGCAGGAAACTGCCCAAAGGTGAAAGAACAAGTAAAGTTTTTTCTTCTGTTCGTTTCTGGTTTCTGTAGCAGTCATGTCACAAAGCAGATTTTAAGGAGGGATCTGACCCGAAGTCAATGGAAAGATCCCTACAAAGTTCAGTGGCCACATGGATAATTTATTCTGAGCTTAATATAGACAGAAACTTGTATTTCTGCCCATGGATTTTATGGACTCTCCCTTTTCATAGCCACTGGATTGATAGCCGGATTTATTATTAAAGACTTTTCTACACGGGGAGGAAAAGAGGATTAATTCCAATTTGAATACTTTGCTGCCACTGCTGCAGCAGCTGGGGTTTCATCCCTGGGTCCACCTGGAGGGTTTTCCCCCAAAATCCTGCACCCTGCCCGTGCCAGGGATGCCCCATCTCTGCTGCCAGTCCTGCCCATCCCATCAGGCTCCAAACCATCCCAAAGCCTGAGCTCTGCCTTGGCACAAACCTTCTCCACGTGGCCAAGGGGGTCTCTGGACCTGCTGATTCTTTGGCTTTGTGCATCCTGAATAAATAAAAAATGGGGGAGGAAGTGTCAATTTTTGTTAAACATGTTTTATGCATTTTTATTAATTTGGTGTTGGAAGGAGGATGTGATTTCACTGGGGAGGGAGATCACTGTTAATTCATGGTGCTGTCCTGAAGGACAAATCAAAGGTGGGTTTTGCCTGGGTTTGATCCCATTTTACCATGATCAATGTTCTGGCCAGCACTGCTAAGGGAGTTTGGGATTTGGTGCAGAGGATTTATGGAGCTGTAGAAGGTGAAAATAAAAACAAAAAACAACCAACCAACCAACCAAAAAAAAGAACAGATGAAGAAAAAAGAAAAAAGATAGGTTTAGATGCCCTTTACTGCATTGCACAGGAATATCGTGCCACAAGTGGAATTCAAACTTAATTTAAACAAAAGCATTCTCTTCTTTTCTCTACCTCCTCTAGATGATTCCAGGAATCCTGGAAATAGGAAAATGAGAGTCGAGGACAAGGGGTGTTTTCCCAGAGTGCCAGTCCCTCCTGGGACAAACACCTTCTGTGCTCTCATCCCTAAAAACACCTCCCTATTTTCCTTAGACAGACATTCCTTCCTTCATCTCCTGTTTCTCAGTGGGTTCTACACTCAACACTCTTCCTTCCTGCCCCTTATTTTCCCTTCCTTTGGAAGTCTGGAGAATTCTGGACTTGTCTGGCCCTGAGGGGCACACAGCAAGAACGAGCAGCGAGTGTCTGTGCTCTGTTTCCACAGCAACGAAGATTAAAAATGAGAAGAAAAGGCATCTTCTCACATCCTGTTGAGATGTTTGGGAGCTGAGGAACTCCTTGTCCACCTGTTCTCCCAGGGAGGATGGAGTAAGAATCATTTTCAGTGGCTTTGGTGGTTGCTATGAGCTGTCAGATTCAGCACCCCCTGCTCCAGGGCAGCTGTGGCACCTCAGGACACTGGCACCCAGCCACCCATGGGTGTCCTCACCTTCCTTGGCCTGAGAACTTCCCTTTGTGGCTCCACCCAAAGCCTGGCTTTGCCCAGGTGGCTCCAGAGCTCTGAACTTCCCTCCTGACCCCAAAGGGAGCCACTGACACCGGACTGAACTTTAGAGGCTGACTCACTCAGCAACTTATTAATGCTGCATCTTCTCGGGGAACTTTCCACCCACCATCCCCTCCGAAGAGCTTTGTCAAGCTGCAACCATTTTAATTTCACTACAATTGCCCCTGGAGGAGCTGGTGAAAGTTATAGCAGCTGTACATTCATTTTACTGGTTTTACCTCCCTTTTCTCTGATCATCAGTCTGTCAAGGCTATCGAGATTTACATTTAAATGTAAAACTGGACTGTCCACCAAATAGCCTTTGAAGCTATTAGCTGTGAAAGATAATCAATTGGGAATGGGCCCCTGCAGAGCACTTTTCAAGCAGAGTCATCACCAAAAAGCAATTTTGCTGGCAGGCTTTTTTTTTTTTTTTTTTTAAAGGAAAAAACTCATGACCATCCCCAGCCAATTAAAGTTCTATCAATGGCTGATCTCCACGATTTTACAACAAAAGCAAAATTTAACATTGTTAAGGCAAAGTGATTCACAGGATGAATTCTGAACTTTTTAGGAGGGCCTAAGCAGCAAGGATTGGCAAGTTTTTAATAATCCCCCAGCAACCGTGTGTACTTTGAGAACCAGAATGATCCAGAGATGAGGAAAAGTGCTGCTATTTAAGGTAATAAGTCTCACATCAGTCTTGTAAAAATTGAAACCCAAGGCACATTTTTATCACCTCTTTAGCTTTACAACTCTAACATGGCATCTTACACTGCTGTTTTGCTAAAACTGTGTCACCATTTGTAGTCCCTTCCCTTTATTAGAATAAAAAAGCATGTTTCACAAAGAACTTTAATCTATTAATTATGACTGCTATGCATTATGCAGTCGAGCTTTATGCATTCCTGTTCTTTCAGATTTTCCTCTGGGCCATCAGGAGATGTGACTATCTCCAGGATCTATCTGGGTACTTGCATCTCGCTCATCACCGAGGTATCCAAGTTATTCCCGTCCTCAAAACATCCTTCTGAGGGCAGTCACCTTCTCCAGGTGGGGAACCCAGCAGCACAACTCCAGTGCAAATACACATTACTGATAGAATAATTCATTATGGCCAAGAGCACTAAGTGCAGACACACTTTGGGAGGAGGAAGCTGCGATCTGTGGCAGGAAAAAGGTGTGGGGTGGGTATTTTTTTTCAGTCTGACGTTTAGAAGGTGCAAACACAACGAGAAGGCAGAGGGAGGTGAGGGCTCAGGGCTGGCCTTGCTCTGCCTCTGCTGGCCCAGGGCTTGGTGAGCAAAATGATAGAAAATTGTCTGACAGCTCAGAGCAAGAGCCACCAGGGCCAGCCTTGATTTCAAATGCTGCCAATACAGACAGCACAAAGATTTATCAGCTTTCCTTTATTCTGAAAGACATCAAAGGGAAAAACCAAGCTGAAAACGCTGGAGGTTTCTCCAAGCCTTTTTTAGGTGTCTCACATCAGGTTTGATAAACTGAAAGACACTGATAACAGGTTGTTTCATCCAGCAGCACGAGAAGGCAGAAATGCATCCTTGTGTCTTTAAAATAAAACCAAACCAAAACACAAGCGCCAAATAAAAACACCTCAAAACACTCTCCAGGTCCTCGGTTAATTATTTCCCAGATCATGTTCAACTTTTACCTACAAAACGCAGCCACTCTCTCACTAACCAAGAGCTTTCACTTTCAGAATTAAAGGTAAGTTTACACAAGGTCTGAATCGAGGAACTTAAACTGTCACAGCTGAATCTGCAAGAAATCATAATTCCTGGTTTTAGAGAGGCAAACACAGCTCCTGCAGCTTGTGGAATAAGTTAGCTGATACCACAGGTTACAGAATTCAGTGGCATTCCAGCAGCAGATCCTGAACATGTGTGACTCCCATGGACACAGCTTGTAAAAAATCCACCTCTGCTTTGCCATGGACTTTCTTCCTTCACTAGAACATTGTGAAGCCTCTAAAGACAGCCATGTAACCAAATACTGGATGTTTTATGAGTCCTTCTCCATGTCCAGCAACTGGAATAAAGACAAAGGCAGAATTGGATACCTGAGAGAGAGAGAAAAGAAAGCTTTTCCTGCCACAGACTTTTAATTCACACTGATACCTGAGACATTATTTCCTCAGGTCACTATAGAAACCTTTATCACCTCATGAAAGGTCATTGGGTAAGTGACAGGAGACATCAGTTCCTCTTAACAATATTGGTTTCTCTTCTTAAAATTTAAATAACAAGGCTAAAGATTTTCCAACTGGAGATGTACAAAGCCATTAGAGTATCCAGTCAATATTCCTGAAATTATAGGATAGAGGTCTTGCCATTGAGGACACAGAAAATATTTTTGCAGTCGCCAGAGCAGCACAGTACAAAAAAGACGACTGTATTTTGACTTCAAACACAGATAAATAATCAGAAATACAGAATAAAATAAAGGTATCTACATAAAAAAAAGCCTTTCCCCAGTTCTTTGTAATGTTGAGAAATGTCTTGGCGTGCCTCTGACATTTTAAAGCCCACAACAGAAGGTACTTTCCAGTGCAGTCAGATGACAGCAGTGATAAATAGCTCATTCCCAAAATGATTGGGAAATATTTTGATTACAATTTCAATTGCAAGCCCCACATGTATTCAATATTAGTTTGGTTTTCCCTCAGTTCCCAAAGGAGCCAGCTTTGGGCCAAGTCCTGCTGGTTTTAGGTCTCACCCGAGCTGAGGACTTGGTCCCATTCCCTCATCCAGGAGTTTCCTGGGACATATCCAGGAATCCCCCCTGTGCACGGGACAAACTGAGGCTGGTTTTGAGCAGGAATCTCCCATTTTGATGCAAATAACAGCTAAAATATTTATCAAAACCACGTAAAAGATACAGCACCACTGATAATGTTTAATCCAGTGCTGCTCAGACCTCGCTGGGGACACTGAGCTGGGGCTCAGTCAGAACCAGACTCCCCAAAACACAATTAAACGTGTCTAAGATACATTTTTCTTCAGATTGTTTTCCAGTTGTGTATTTCTGCCTCACAAAAGCACATTTCAGCAGCTCTGGTGGAGGATCAGCTCACGTGGAACTGGGTCTGGCTTTAAAAGGCAGGGTCAGGGAGGAACAGCAACAAACCCCAAAGGGCTGGGGGGGCCCAAGAGCTGGGTTGGTTTGTTTGAAATGAACACAAGTTTTGCACCTCTCCTTGCCCAGTTTAACCTCAGATCTCTGAGCAGGCAGAGGTTCATCCCCAGAGGAGGGAGGGTGTGACACCAAAAACTCACACCTGGGACTCCACAGGCAAACTGGGAAAAGGCTTGTGCAGAGAGCAGAGCCTGCCAGGGATGGGCTGGGGTGGAATATCCAGATTTAAAATTCCCTCTGGGAGCCAGGGATGGACTGGGGTGGAATACCCAGATTTAAAATTCCCTCTGGGAGCCAGAGATGGACTGGGGTGGAATATCCAGATTTACAGTTCCCTCTGGGAGTCAGAGATGGACTGGGGTGGAATATCCAGATCTACACTTCCCTCTAGGAGCCAGGGATGGACTGGGGTGGAATATCCAGATTTAAAATTCCCTCTGGGAGCCAGAGATGGGCTGGGGTGGAATATCCAGATTTAAAATTCCCTCTGGGAGCCAGAGATGGACTGGGGTGGAATATCCAGATTTAAAATTCCCTCTGGGAGCCAGAGATGGGCTGGGGTGGAATATCCAGATCTACACTTCCCTCTGGGAGCCAGGGCTGTGCAGTGTGAGCAGCACCCACGGTGGAACCACTGAGCTCTGCTCCTGGGCCCAGCACTTACCAGGGGAGCTTGGGGATCTCCAGGCAGCAGGAACAAAAATCCATCCCAGTATTTTGTCCTATTTTGTCCTGGAAAGAGAGAGCTTGCTCCACAGCTCTGAGGCCATGGCAGAACTCTGGGGAGGGAGGGGTAGGATTTATTTACCATGTGCTCAGAAGCAGGAGAGCTCTACAAGAGACACTTGTTCTGAATTACCTGGCTCCCTCCTGGGATGCTTCTGCTGATAACATGAAGAATGTATTAAGTGAACAGCAGAGATGAGAACAATCTGCCCCTGCCAGCTCCAAAACACACAGACCATTACTGTCACACACAGAAATAAAGCCAGAATACTGGAAGAGAAAATTGAAAATAAATTGCCCCCGTGTTAGCCTCGGTTATCAGCTGTTTTTTTTCCTCAGGGTGGAGGAAAGAAGCCTCTAGATTGTTCACATGATGCAATCAGCCCAACAACGTTGAAGCAGCAGCACTTTGCCTATTCATTCACACCATTTTGTTATCTTTCCTGTTTATCTCTGAGGCCCACACAGGACCAGAACCAAGGTGAGTTTTTACAATATGACAAATCTACCGGTTTCCTACTTGAGAAGGCTCACGAGGCTTTTTGAGAAGCTGCAGTGCAGATAAGAGAGCTGTGGCTCGTTGTGTGACACTGGACTGAAGGTGACACTCCTGGCCGTGGGGCTGCAGCCCCTGGCCAAGGGCAAGCACAGATAAACTGCAGTTCAAACCAGCTTTGCCAAAATCCCTCGGTTTTTAATCATTCTTGTAGTGCCTGACAATTCTGCAGCTGTGAACTATGAACAGGGTGAAATTAATTAACAGGGAGCAAAGTATTATCAATTTAACATAAATTGTGAGGTTAGGTTTTGGCCACAGATCGGCTTCTTGTAGAAAACTTTGGACATTTCTTTTTATGTGCAGCTTTTTATCTTAAGTGACAGCGAGATTTTTACAGCTGAGCTTTTGGTAACGTCTTCTAAAAGTGGATTCTGAAATGCTTTTACAAGGAAGTGTTAAACAGGAAACATCCAGGAGCCAGAGCACACTCCAAAGCTTCCCTGGGCCTTTGGCACCACCTATGGATGACACTGGGAGCTGAGTTCTGCCTGCAGAGTTCACCTACACCACCGAGTACGGGAAAATTCATTGCTTTTGGTTTGTGGTACCTTTGCACGGGCAATTGCAGAGTTCAAAATACAGCCTGGGATTCTTTAATTAGAGATATGTCCATTGTATAATAATAAATTACCATCTCCTTGTGATCCAACCTGAATTTCTGCTGGAGTGACAGACCTTGGATTAGAATATCTTTTACATTTTAAATTAAATTCAGTCTTTTCCTCTTTCCCCTTTAACATGAAAAGAAGACCCAAACTGTAATGCACTTTTACCACCCACGCAACTCCCAACAGGCAGCACCAAAATAAAAACAAAAGGTAAGTAGTGTTTGTAAAAAATATATTTCCAGTTGTTTTGCTCTATGATTCACAGGCACCTCTGACAGACAACACCATGCCAGAGATAATTGGTGTTGCTAACAAAGTTAGTTACTACTGAGAGAGGGACAACATTCTTTTGCTTTCTAAAAACAATCACCTGGTCTCTGCATAAGCATTTCAAGTGCCAGGTGCTACCAATTTCTACAGATACTGAGGAACAGCCCCTCAAACTGCCCCTGGGCTGGGGCAGACCAAGCAGGGGGAGTTCCTTAGAGCTCAGCCAGGAGCAGTGAATGCACACAGAGCACGGAACCGAGAGAGACTTCACTTAAATAAACTCCAGAATGGCTCAGCTTATTGTCTTTTTGTGTGTGCACCAAACAACAAGGCTGCTGTGAAGGTAATTTCAGCACAGGGTGAGGATTTCTTCTTTCAGGCAGCAGAGTACAGGAGCCATACTCTGGGGATGTCACTGCCTGGGGACACTGGCAAAAGCTGCTGTGATTTTCCAAGGAGCAGAGCCTCTGATTTCAACAGAGGCACAGAAATACAGACACATCCTCCTTTTCACACACAAGATCCTTCTGTGTACAAATAAAACGTGGAAGTGGAAGGTATTTGGCTCTGGAGGACCAATGCTGCACTCAGCTGTGTCCTGTGCATTCCTGCCACGCCCAGCACTGCCCTGGGAGAGAGCAGTGTCCAGAACAGCCCCGTGCCTAATCAGGGATGGAGTCAGCAGGACACAGCAGGGCCGTGTGAGCCCCGCTCTGGATGATGGAATAGGTCTGCTTGGGGCCCTCTGTGTGCGAGGAGGACGAGAAGATGGGAGGAGGAGGGGCAGCCGTGGACACGGTGATGCTCTGGCCCCCGTCACTGACCACGGTCACCTCGGTGGCTCCCTCCTGGATGAGGGCGTTGAGCCCCTCCAGGTCGGAGCAGCTGATGCCGGAGCCGGCGATGAATCCCTGGCTGGCGGGGGGCTCGTGGCCGGGGGCAGCCCCGGGCATCAGGGCCTGGTGCAGGGCGCTGCCCTCGCCCTGCTCGTGGGCAGTGAGCAGCACGGCCGGCTGTGCCACCGGCCCCGCGTCCCCCGTGGCCACCGCCGGCGGGGCAGGGGCCAGCACGCTCACCTGGCCCAGCAGCTGCAGGCGGCCGCTGCTCAGCACCTCCTCCTGCCCCGGGCCCAGCAGGGCAGGGGGCACCACGTTCACAGAGGCGGCCTGGACGATGCTGTTGGCCTGAGGCACCTGGTGGCCCACGATGATCTTGACCCTGCCCTCGTTGTACGGGGCCACCTGAGCGGCCTGGAGTGGCACCTGGAGGTGACTGACGGTGATGGGGGCACTGGGCTGCCGGCTGGGATCCATCTGGAGCTGCAGCACAGCCAGCTCGTTGTTCTTGGAGCCGTTGTAGAGGCTGTGCTGCTTCTTGTGGCTCCGCAGAGAATCCTCCCGCACAAAGGACGCGTCGCACAGGTCGCACTTGAAGGCTTTCTTAGCATCCAGCTTGGCAACCTGCCTGGAGCCACCCTGCTTGGGCCTCTCCCCTTCCTTCTTGTCCACCGAGTGCTTCTTGCCCTTGACCTTGTCGCCGTGGGCTTTGCGGACGTGGGTGGTGAGGTTGCTGCGCTGCTTGGTGTCGAAGCTGCAGAATTCACACTTGAAGGGCCTCTCCTTGCAGTGGATGCGCTCGTGCACCTTCAGGGCCGCCTTGTTGGAGCACGAGTAGCTGCACTCGGAGCACTTCACCGGCTGCTCGGGCTGGTGCGTGCGGATGTGGTGCCGCAGGCTGGTCTTGTTCCCGCACTGGAACTCGCACTCGGGGCACTTGAGGGTGTTCTCCGTGCTGTGCTTGATGCGCATGTGGGATTTCAGGTTGCCCTTCATGGCGCAGCGCACCTCGCAGAACTCGCACTTGTAGGGCTTCTCCCCCGAGTGCACCCGCAGGTGCCGCTTCAGGTCCGAGTTGATCTTGAACTTAGCGGGGCACATCTGGCACTGGAAAGGGGCATCTCCTGCCAAGAGAAACCCACAGGTTACACGGCAGACACCGGGAGCCACTGCTGGCATGGGTTAGGTACAGCTGCCCTCTTCTGAGCTCCCGAAGCATTCTCAAATCAAGAGAAATCTCGTGACACAGGATTCTCACCTGGTCTGACACACTTGCATCTAAACCATTATTTTGCATATTTTTAATGCAGGCTGGTGTCACAATATCCATGGCCATATGAAGGTGGAGCTGTGCTAATCCCTAATCAATTCCAGTGAGCCTGCTCTGAAGCCATTAAAAAAAAAATCCAAAGTAAACTTAGCAGCCTAACTAAATAACTACTCCCCTCTTTTTTTATTTTGATCAAAATATGCAGCTCTCTAGAATACCTGAGCATGAAGTCTTTAGGTAGGGATTATTTTGAACAAGTGGAAGAATTGTGTTATGAGGTTCTAAGACACTCTTGGAGAGAGGAGGAAAAAGAAAGTGTATTTAGTTCAACAAGCATTTATCCTCTTTAATAATCAAACTGCAAATGGCTGATTTATTTTAGAAGTTAATATTTTATAGAGTTTGTGAGAGCTGTATAATTTTGCATAATTTGCTTATCCAGCTACATATGTCATAGGTTTAGCTGCATATTTTTCAAATCAAGCTGTGGCCTACTGTGCTAATCCATGTATCTGTTTAATAATTGAGATACATGGTGTACTATCTGTATTAAACAGACTTTATTAATGAAGATGCACTGTTTGTTCATCTAGTTTATTTTACAGCCTCAGCTGCACACTCAGCTACTGAAAATTCAGCTACTGAATTTTTATCTGCTTTGCTGATGAAGGCACAGTTCATATTTCAATGACTTAATTTTCATATCCAGGGTAGCACAATATATGAAAAAGAATACAGCAAACCAGGCTGGTTCTGTTTATTTAAAGAGTGGTCTGCTCTGTATTTATTTACATTTCTGTCCATCCCTAACTGACACTGCCAGGATATAGACAAAAACTTGTGTCTGACCCTGGGATTATTAATTCTAAGAGTAGTTTCACTCAAATTAACAAGAAGCTGATGTTCAGTGACTCGTTCAACAAGTAATTCTGTGTAGATGATCCCACTCTGAGCAATGAGAATTACACTCACCTCCTAGAGGATTACTAATTTCATTCCAGCAAGCAATATATTCTACATCCCAGTCTTACTTTTCTCCTAAAATTGGTTGTGTGCATGACAGCTTTGCAACCTAACAAGGATGAAATGATTACTTTCAAAATTCTTGTGCCTCCTTTCAGCTAATAAAAAGTGCTTTAAAAAAAAAATCAATTTTTGAGAAATAGAAGAAACAACAGAACTAAAGATTGAGTTTTAGCATAATTCAATTGCTTAAGAATGCAACAGACCGATCTGCCAAAAAGAAAGGTTAGCCTAAAATCCCTTCCCAACTATTGGAATACTGAATGGCACAGAAATCTAACTGCTGGAAATACCAGAGAGCCACGAGCATTCCCAGGTGCTTATGGTTCCAAAACCAGTTTAGAACAAAGCCTACCAGGAGTCAGACCTGATTGCTTCCAGGTATTTTTAGTGGCGCTGTATTGCCCTAGTGATCCTGATGCCTTAGGTTTTAACTTTTCTATTTTCAAATCCTGTACTGCTTAGAGTGTAACTCTGAAGTTCCTTGGAACCTGTAATTCCTGCTCTCTCGTACTGGGCAGACATAACAAAGCCTCTCCAGGCTTTGCCTTCAAGGACAGCCAGGCTGTTTTTAGGCCCAAAATGTGTAAACCAAAGATTCTAAGGGGGGCAAGCTGAGGGGAGTTACATCGTTAAACTGGGGCTTTAATTGGAGAATGAACCCTGATATGCAAATGATCCAAACCTATAAAAGTGTGAAGAACTCGTGACCTGGGGTCCATCTTGGGGTCCAATTTTTTGGAAGCAGCCTTTGGCTCCCCCAGGGTGTACCTTGAAGACCCTTCAAATAAATACCTGTCTTTATTCCCTTACTCTTGTCTAGTCTCTGTTTCTAGGTGCCTGCAGGAGGCATCAACCCCACGCCCACGAAATTCACAGGAGGCGAATTCAAATCATCCCTTCTGGAAATCTAGACACCTGTACACAACATCACCTCAGTGACCCTCCAAGCTTTAGAGCCGGGGATACGAGTCGAAGCCCACCTGTGTGTGAGCGGAGGTGCACGGTGAGCTGGCTGGAGTTGCGGCTGGCGTAGGGGCAGATCTGGCACTTGAAGGGGCGCTCGTTGGAGTGGATGCGCTGGTGCTTGTTGAGGCTGCTGCTGTCGGCCGCCGCGTACTCGCAGTGCTTGCACTTGTAGGGCTTCACGCCCGTGTGCGAGCGCACGTGCATCTTCAGCTTGTCCTTGCGGCTGAAGCACTTGCTGCACACCTCGCACTTGTGGGGCTTGTCTCCTGTAACAGCAGCACTCACACGCTCAGGGTTTGCCACGGTGGGGGAATAAAGGAAATGAGTGCAGATTTAATGCTGCCTAGGAAAGGGGTTCGTTTGTGGGAGGTGCAGGTGTGCCTGCAACTGACAGCAGGGCTTTTGGAGACTTCTCCCTTTAGAGCTCCGAAATTGGGAGGTGAAATCGTGGAATTGCTGTTGCATGAAGAGCAAAGCAGGTGTGTGCAGTCCCAACACACTGCACCCGGATAAACACATGGTCTGCACTCAGAAATTTAGCTGTGCCCTGAGTCAAACTCCAGTGTTCAAGTGTCTGTGCCTGGTGCTGCCCAGAGAGGGGCATGTCCCCAACAGGCAACTCCACAGGCACAATACCAGAAGGTACAGATATGTGTACATCCTGTTTATAGAGACATTACTTCATAGGAAAACAGCTTTTGTGAAAAAGCTGAAAGGAGGGAACCAACCCAAAAGAAAATACAGAACACAAACCTGTGTGCGTTCGCCGATGACGTTCCAAATCCTTCATACCATAGGAAGTCTTGAACTGGCAACCTGAAAACAGGAAGGTAAAGATAATTACATTCAAGGAAAATCTAGCAAAATAATGAAAATATATTACTGTATTCTGGACATTATGTCTATTTTCAACAGAGTTTTCTTTAAAATTCAGTGTTAACAGAAGATTAATTCCTAATCTCGTTTACTCGCATCTACTTACAACAGTGACCAGTGAACTTGAGTTTTCTAATGCTTCCCCTTGGAGGAAACTCACTCGTGACCTTTTCTGTAAACTTTGGAACAAGTCCTCTGGAATCTCAGCCTAGGATCTGAGATGCTCTTTACAGTAGTGAGAGGATGCTGGAGGAACTAATTAATTCCACATAAGACTCTGAGTTAGTGCAACTGGGAGCTCAGGAATTCTGAGGAATTCATGCAGGAATTCTGTTCAAGTCAAAGTGCTGCAGTTCTGGAGTGCAGAAATGAATCCTCAGCATCTGAAATGTGCCTGCCACTCAGTGCTCTGGGCTGGGGACAAGCTGGGGGTTGGGCACACGTTGGACTCGATGGTCTGGGAGGGCTTTTCCAACCCAAATGATTCTGGGATTCTGTGAAATCAGCACCAGGACTGCTGCAGGTGTCAAATCTCCTGTGTGTGTCGCTACAGGAAAGCTGCCCATGTTAAAATGGAAAGGCAGAAGGTGCAATCCCCATCTCACCTGGGTAGAGGCAGCTGAGTTTCTTCAGTGGCAGTGAGGAGGAGGATTTCTTGGACCTTGCTTTTGGTGGTGTAGAGACGACAGCAGCAGCTGGAGGCTCCGTGCTCTCACTGGGCAGGTAGGTCTGGTAGCCATGCTCAAAAACAAACTCTGGGGCAGAAACTAAACACACAAAAAACTTCATTAGAGAGCATTTAATCAGAAAAAAAAAATATTAATTATTGTTTAGTTTCATGAATTCCCTATTCTGTTTTTTTTCCCAGCAGTATTCCTGTTCCCGGGTTCCCATTTACCTGGGGGAGGAGGAAAGGAAAAAGGTTTTCCAAATACCAAATAAAGACATATTTGTTTTTCAACTCTGGCTGTATTATAGCCCAAATGAGAAAAAAAATATCATTATTTATATGGCAAATGTTGTCAAGAGGCATCACAAAAATTATTTTTGTAATTGTTAAAAAAGTTCAGCCTCTTTCAACTCTACTGTTTTTAGCTGTTACTCACAAGAATAACAGGTGAAAATATCTCAGCCAAAGTAGCAGCTTTTAAATCAATTAAACAACACTATACCCCAAAAGGGCAAATGAATAGAACTGTCCTCATTTTAAAGATGAGTAAATATGAAGCAGAAACATGACTCACCCAAAACCCACACTGAGTTGAGGGATTATAATACAAAAATTCCTGGAAGTGAGCCCTGAATTCAGTTTGTTTCACTGCTCTTCCAGATCCTCTGCCTTAATCTGTCTATCCAAATTAGAGTCAAATAATTTGGGGTTTAGTAAGGTCCCACACCAAAATAAAACAAAACTATATATAGAAGGGCAAACCTTCACACACGGAACAAAATCCTAATTTTATTTAAATGTCTCCAGGATCGGGACCTCACTCGAGTCTTCACATAGGGCAGAAATTTTGAGTAATATTTTTCCTGCCAATTAGTTGTGGGAGCAATGTTAGGGAATGCAGTGCTCTCACATAAAAAGGTCTGGATGGGCGCCTGACAGCAATTCTGTGTCTGTTTTCCATCAGGAGCACTCTTAAAAAAAATAAAATGGATAGTAATTTCAGTATTTTTCATAAGCATCGACAATTTCAATTAATTTACACAAGCTGCTTACACAACACAATAGACTTGAGCAATTCTCTGAGAGAACTTGTATCTCAATTAGCAAATTAAGCAACTATTGTTGTAACAAACCCAAGAAGGGAGCACAGCGCTATTTCACTTCCTCGGTTACACGGCGACTGATGTGAAAACTGTTATTGTAGCTGGGAGCTGGGGACACAGGGGCAGAGGGCTGGGTGCTGCTGGCACCTGGGGGGTGACAGGTGGTACTTGTGATGGGCTGGGTGCCCGTGATGGGCTGGGTACCTGTGATGGGCTGGGTACCTGTGATGGGTACCCGTGATGGGTACCCGTGCTGGGTACGTGTGATGGGATGGGTACCTGTGCTGGGTTTGGGTACCTGTGATAGGCTGGGTGCCCGTGATGGATGCCTGTGGTGGTTCGGGTACCTGTAATGGGCTGGATATCTGTGATGGGTTAGGTACCTGTGATGGGCTGGGTACCTGTGATGGGCTGGGTACCTGTGATGGGTACCCGTGATGGGCTGGGTACCTGGGATGGGCTGGGGACCTGTGATGG
>VZRV01007173.1:23976-80679 GCA_013398115.1 Falcunculus frontatus
CCCCCGGGCCCTGCCCGTGCCCCCGAGCCCTCGCCCCCGGGCCCTGCCCGTGCCCCCGAGCCCTCGCCCCCGGGCCCTGCCCGTGCCCCCGAGCCCTCACCCCCGGGCCCTACTCGGGCCCCTCGCCCTCGCCCCCGGGCCCTGCCCGTGCCGGGAGGGGCCGGAGCCGCGGGCTGGGAGCGCAGCCGGCTCCCCCAGAGCCCTCAGTCCCGGGTTTCGCTTGTCAGCAAGGCTTTAGGGACTTAGGGCTGACGCTGGGGTTGCACCTTGCGGCAGGAGAAGCAGAATGGTTTCGGCTTCACAGAATGGTTTGGGTTGAAGGGATGTTAAAGCTCGGCTCGTTCCAATCTCTTGCCTTGGGTAGGAGCATCTTCCCCTAGAAGGGTCTTCAATGGTCATCATGCAAAGGAGTTGAAGGAATTGCTCATTATTGTTCTTGGTGCAAAATCACTTTGGTTTTTTTCCTAGCACAACGCTAATAACGACACAGTTCATATTAAAGTGTTATTTTCCTGGGCAAGCAGTGTCCTTTTGACATTTCTGTTGATCCGTTTTGCCAAAACAGTATAGCACAGACGTGGGATTATCAGGGAACCAAGGTAAAACACAGAGGTGATGCTCCTAAGTCCTGTCTTTGAAACCTGCTGTATTTCATTGCACATCAAAGTACTGGTTACAAACATCAAATTCATATCACTTCAAGACCTAAAGTATATTTTAATCCAAATTTGGATTAAAAACTTGGTTGACACATGAAAACACTAATGAAGAAGGAAACCAAATAAACTCCGTGCGATGAGTATCGAATGTGGAACACTACCAAGAGCTTCAAAATTTATTCAGAATCCTCCCTTTCCCCTAAAGTAATAAAAATTAAGGAATTTACATTGATTCTGGAAATATAGGTGGTTATATGTTAGCATGGCTAAACAGCCAGTACCTATAAAATATAGCACAGAAATAAGAATATTGATTAGTGCTGATGAAACCGTTTTGGGAACAGATCCAAAAGGAATTAAATCTTAGTGTAAAAATAATCAACACAAATCTATTTTTTTTCCACAATATAGATAGAGCCATGGAACTGAAAACAGACTTTTAACTCATTTTGTTGTTTTTTCCAGAACACCGTGACCCATTTCCAAAGCTGTCTGCCTGTCTGTCTATCCACCAGCAGCCACAGGTGTGCTGTGGAACACAGCATAAATTATTTTTACCTGTTTCCCCCTCAATTTAATGCCTTTTCACTAGGCTGCAAGCCTGCTTGAGTCGATTAGAAAAGAAAAGGTGTTACGTTTTGTTAAAAAAGTGGATAGTCCCTTACCCAGGGCCCCGTGCTGCCAGCTGGGCAGGCTGTGTGCCCCTGCTGGCTGCCACAACAAATTCAGCACGGAGAGAACCCACGGATGTGCTTGTCCTTGCAACACTGACCTGATGCACGAGTGCTCGGAGGTGGCACCACGGGGCCAGGTTTGGTGTCTGGTGTGTGACTCGCTGCGTTATTAATTGGACACTACTAACGAGATGTGTGCAATTAACACACAGAAGATTCGGATGAGCTGTGCTGCTGCAGCTGGCGTTGCACAGGGGAATTCCTGCACCCCTTCCATCATTCCTTGCAGCTGTCCTGCAGAAAGCTCTCACTCAGGAGTGAAATGGCACTGCTCAGTTCCCTGTGCTGGGGGAAAGGGAAGGGCTCTGTCCTGGACTGCTCTGTGCTTCCCACCTCTGGAATTTCCCAGCAAATGCAGCTTGGCTGGGAATTATCAGCCTCTTTTTGTTCAAGGGGAAAGACGAGTTGGGGCCAAATTAATGCTTTTTGTAGGGATTCCTGAATTCTGGTCGTGGCTGTGCTGGGAAAGGTTTTTCAGCTGCACGTGGTTAAAAGCAGAGGGAGAGAGGCACCTGCAGCAGAAGCAGCAGTGGCTGTGCAGGTGTTGAGGGTCAAGTCCTTTGGTGTCCCAAGGGAGCTCTTAACTGTCAGATGCCTCTCTCTGGGCTTTGTTTTACATGGATGGGCAGAAGAAGGAAAAGCAGTCACTGGCACCAACTTCAACACGACACAGAGCTTGAAATATTGAAAAAAATTACCTTATGGCTTTGGGAGAACAGCAGCTTTCAGACCCAGGGCTGTCCACAGGAGCTCCTGATGTACAGCCCTGTGAAACAGAGCAGTGTAAGGACCTGTACAAAAAGTTGTGCCAGGGGAGGTTCAGGTTGGACACCAGGAGGAATTTCTGCATGGAAAGGGTGCTCAGGCTTTGGCAGGGGCTGCCCAGGGAGGTTTGGAGTGCCCATCCCTGGAGGTGGCACTCAGAGCTCTGGGCTGGGGACAAGGTGGGCACAGCTTGGACTCGATGATCCTGGAGGTCTTTTCCAACCTCAGTGATTCTGGCTTTGGCACGAACACTGCAAACACCATTATTATCTCATGAATAACGAATAACTCTCCCAGCCCAAGACTTTATCGATGCTCTGGAGGAGTTCTCCTCTCCCTGGCTGAGGATTGATGTCTGAGAGTGTAACACTGCAGCGAGCGCTTGAGTCACGGAGCAGAGCTGTGCTGAGATCACACTTGACACTATTTGCAGCCTCTCAGGCATAAATCAGTGTGCATGTGTAATGTTCATCACCCTTAACCCCGCTGACATGAAAATACTGCACTGCTCCGGGCTCCCCACAAGTGCAGTGCAAGCAAACAGGGCCCAGAAAAGACAAATGTCAATCATGAGAGACAAGGGAAAAAAAAAAAAAAATCAGAGGCATAAAAAAGTCAGAGCTCATCAGAGCCTTGGAGACAGGCGTTCCCTGGCACACTTTGGACAGCTGTGGCCTCGGTGCTGTCCTGGAGACAGGACTACAAGAAATGGGTGGACTTTTGCCTTCATGCAGAGCTTCCATCCATCTCCTGTCACCCCAGACCACACAGGAGCAGTGGATCCTACCCTGAGCTCAGAGAAAACCCAGCCCAAACCTCTCCAGGTGCTGGGAAGAGAGGTACCTGTTCAGCCAGCCACCCTGGGAATACAACACCATCTGCTCTTCCCTTTGCCTTTCACAGCAGATGGAGGAGGGTGGCTTTAAAAGAGAAAAATATATGAACTAGTGGTATAAATGAATAAACGAACAGGATATAAATACATCAATATGATGAAAAAAAACCCCTCAAAACCCAACAGTATCATAGGGAAAGAACAGAAACTTGGTTACAAGCCTGAGGTCGCTGAAGAGGGAGAGCTCTCTCTTAAAGGCTCTGGTGTGAGAGCATCACGAGTGAGGTTGGACTGTGGCCTAGGGGACAGACAAAAAAAAAGAAATGTAAATTGTAATTAAAAATTTCAGGTGTTGAAGGTGGAGACAAACAAATGACAGATTTAGAGAAAAAACTTAAAAGATTCAAACCCCAGTTTTTAGCATTTTGATGGATAATGACACACACAGCAACAGAAATGCTCTGAGCTCAAATTAATTATGTTAAAATAATAGGTAATTTGTCTCTGTGTTGAGAACATATAATTATGATGATTTTTTTCAAATGTTTTAAAATAATGTCATTTCAATTCATAATTCAGGGTAGGGATCTTGCTGTTCAGTGTATTTGCTTTTTATACAATATTTTCACTGTCACGGCTTTCCCATACAATAAATAAAGCCAAAACAATCAGTTAGTACCTTAAGATATTCCTTACTGCTGTAGGAACTGCAAAATAACTCAATATGAAAATATTATTCACTGCAATAGCACATTGACAACTGTGATTAAGCCTCAAACGAATACTGGAACAAAATAGAAATGTATTTTTGTGTTGAGTTGTTTAATTCCTCACTGTCAGGACACAGACCTGAATCCACCCAGGGGAAATGTCAGGTGTTTATGGGGTTAAATGTGCCTCAGTGCCTTTCCCCCATGGAAAATGTGCAGTTGGGATAGAAAAGTAAGGGATGGCATTTCAGGATTGAATTCAGCTTCCTGCACCTCTTATCTCTTTGCATTTCTCTCTCAAATCTTTTTTTTTTTCCCCTAAATGCAAATTGGCTGCTCTCATATGAGCAAAGTTTGAAAACAAACTCACATGATGATGATGATGGTGATGGTGATGATGAATATGTCACACCTGAAAATAAACTCGTTAATTTATGGAATATATTTCAGCTCTTTTTGTATAAATGTAAAAGTACAGTAAAGCTCCACTGGGATGAACATGATAACAAATAAATGCTGAATCTAAAGTTGTACAGCTCCAGTCTCATATTTAGTCATTTTTATTATTATATTTGGGTTAAAAATGGAAAGCAACACCAGCAGAGGGACTCCCTTGATACTCCGTGGAGCTCTGCCTGCTCCCTGGCAGGGCATGGAGGTAATTTTATTCTGGAAGCTTTTGAATGCTTTACAAGTAATAGGAACCAAGTGGGAAAAGCATATTCCATATTTTAGTTCTGACATCCTCATAGAAAAGAATATATAAAAAAAAATTAAAGATTCAGAATGCTTGCCTGTGATTCAGTACCTAAAGACTTTGTGGTGTTTTTCAGAATTCCCTTGGGATGTATAAATGTTTCGGAGCTGGGAGTACCCATCGGGGCTGGAGTCACTTATGCCACTTTATCAAACTAACGAGCCTTTGAGTGATGCTGTTCCCAGGTTCAGCTCTACCGGGGGGAAAAGGAGAGAACAAAACTCAAATTTAGACAGAATGGAATTCCTAAGAGCTGGGACAACCAGGATTTATTAATCCATCCACTCCCGGGCTTACAAAAAACCAATCTTCTGCCTTCTATTTTGCTCTATAAATCTTGCCATCCTTCACAAGGTCTGTGCTTCCGGAAGGCTGCAGAATTCCAGGACAAGCAGTGCCTGTCAATGTGCCACAGAAACACCTTTTTGGGTCTGTAGACAAGGGGTGTTCTCTGGCCAGTGACAAGAGGACTTCTCCTTATTTCTCAGCTGTTAGAGATCAACCCTCTCCAACTTTTAACTGATGGGATGCCCTCAGCGAAACGAACTGCTGGTAGATAAAAAGAGAATTCCTTTTGTATTGCATAATTATCCATCAGTTTTTAAATATCACGTCCCACACTGCTGGAGCTACAGGAGGGAAAGTCCTGTTCTGAGTTTTGTGGGATTACTCAGGTGAGCAGGAGTTGAATCTCAATTTTTGCTGCTGTAGATGACACTTGATGCTGTTAGAATGGTGAACAAAGTGTAGGAAACTCTTTGTGTGCAGGTTTTAATTTACTCAGGTATGGCACAGAAATAGTGTGACTGCACGTGTTCTTCATCAGAAATTAATTTGAGCTTTGTGAACACACTGCATCCTAGGATATTCAAGCTAAAAAATCCCATCTACTGATCCTTAGTTAGCAGGTGTTTAGCTTGGTCAGTCCTGGTGTGAAATAACAACAATAATAATAATAATAACAGCAATAATAATAATAGTAGTAAGAGTATTAACACTTCCCATGGGGACATCCATATAATAATAATAGGATTTTGGTTTGGATAGGATGCTGCTATTCATGAACTCTGTCTCACCCACTGCAAAAAAAAAAAATATATATAAATTATAATCCTGAAAAAAAGGCTTTAGCTTTGTGTTTGTGTCACAAGATATTGGTACTTGACTTTTTCAGGCACTGAAAAGATCATGAAAAGGGTAACGAAGATGAGAGGGTTTCCTATTAGAATAATGTCTGCACACAGAAATGACAGCCAGGGAAATGCTATCTGAACTTCAACTGCTGCTCATTGTCATTTTACAATTAAATCTTTATCAGGCTAATATTCCCCGTGGTCAGATGTGTTTGCTTTCCAGGAATCCTGTAAAAATTCATTCATCTGTGAATTTCAGAGAACGTGGCAGAGTATTCATGGAGAGCAGATTTAAAATGTGCATTGAAAACTTCACCATCAAATCTATTCAGTCAAGAGGCAGAAACAGAAGAGCATCTTCCTGAAGAAGGCAGAATATCAAACACATAAAAGATTTTTCTCTTAAAGCACTACAAAATAAAACATATCTCCACAAGCTATTTTTCCGTAGTGGAAAAAAAAATATTTTTTATGATAGTCTTGGAAATAGATAAAAATGAAACATCTGTTGGATACAAAAAATTATTAACCCCGATTTACTGAGTGACCCACCTGAAAGATCTTCCAGTAATGATAAAACTGTGATGAAAACGAACCTTTCATGACTAACACCTCCTTTTACAGCAAATCCACTTCCTGCTTCTGGTAATTTTTCACGATTTAATACAAAACACAGAGAAAAATAAAAACAGATGAATATTTTTTTATGTTTCCCGTGGAAAACGGAACGAGAAGCGTTATCCACGGCATCTTACCTTGTCTCCTTGCTCCTTTAGGAGCAGCAGAGCTCGGGCTTTGCTCTCGGTGAGCATTCGGAAGGTTCCCCCAGGAGAGGGTGCTCTTAGGTTGGATTTGGTGTTCTTCCCTCCTTCTCCCGAACTCCCGATACAACTGAGGATACTCTGAAATCTCCTTCCACACATTGTTTTATTTTAGGCTCATTAGGATGAAATTCCGTTTTAAATAGCTCAGCCCAGCTCTGAGAACTTCAGTGCCAGCATAAATTCTTGCTCAGCTCCATTGAGCAGAGCACCAAAGAAGTTTAAATTCCAGAGGTTCCTTTGCAGCTCCTGACTGGTTGTTACCTGGGT
Source organism: Falcunculus frontatus (assembly GCA_013398115.1). NCBI lineage: Eukaryota > Metazoa > Chordata > Aves > Passeriformes > Falcunculus > Falcunculus frontatus. Next base: position 30,661 of record VZRV01007173.1, read on the forward strand.
CTTACGACAGAAAGGTAACTTCAGGTAATACAGATCTGTTCCCTGGGGCCTTCATAAGATCCTCGGGAAAATGAGATGCACATCCTGCAAGGATATTTCTGGGAGCGCTCGCAAAGGGAAAAAAAAAATATCTCAGGAAAACAAAGAAATAAGCCCACGTTGCACACCAGGCTTAGCAATTGTTCTGTTTAAAATAACAAGAGTGTCATTATCTAATTAACAACCTCGCCCTCCTTGGAGATGAATGTTTACCTGCAGTTTGGGAAGGGAGGAGAGGGGAGCTGGCAGTGCCAGGCTGGAGCAAACCTCCTTGCTGTGATCCAGGTGCCATTCCAGGTCCTTGTCCCCACTTCCCATGGGGACATCCCCACCTCCAGCACCCCGACAGCCCTGGGGATGCTCCCTGCTCCAGTGAGTGCTTGTGTGAGGTTCCTGGCTGAGTTTGAGTGGAAGGGCTGGGAGCACCCAGAGCTGGGCCATGGCAGAGCCTCTCTGCTTCCAAGGGATTTCTCACCGGCTCCAGCTCGGCTGGATAAAACAGGGACTATTAAACACATCCTGCTATCCTGTGGTGCTTCAATATCCTCAAAAACGGCTCCTCAGGGAGGGGAGGGCCCAGGGCAGGTTTGTGGTGCACATCCCAGCAGCTGGGGAAGGAGATCTCTCCTCTCCTGCGGGATCACATGGAGCAGTGCAGTCCTGAGGCTTCGGGACACCTCGGGTATTTAATTGGGAATTGTCGTCTATTTATTTGTATTGCAACAGGTTCAGTCCCACTGATATTCTATACAGCTGCCTCACACAATCATCCGAGCTGGAAAAACCCTCCCAGAGCATCCTGTGCCCGATCCCCACCTGGTCACCAGCCCAGAGCACTGGGTGCCACATCTGGGGAGAAGTGAGAGGCATTTTCTGGGATTTATGGCACAAACCAGCTTTGTGTGAGCTTCTCATTGCCAGTGCCTCCTTTTCCATTCCACAGCCCTGGCCTTGCCCATGTTGTGGATGCTGCAGCTGTTCTGTGTGCAGGTAAAACAAAAGGTTTTAATTAAAAGTGACATTGCTGCACCTTGTGCTGCCAGTGACAGTCCTGTTGAAAAGTACCCTGAGAAGTGTGGAAGCCACTGTAAGGTTCTGCCCTCCTGTTTGCATCCCAGCAATTTCCTTCCCAAGCAGGCAAGTGAAAACATCCCCTGATTTTTTTTTTAATGGGAAATAACTTTTCTGACTAAAATCACCCTATAAAGCATGGAAACAAATATTTTTCATGCTAATTTTGGCCAAAAACTGAAGGAAAAAAAGGTCATTCAGTGCTCTTGAAGCTCTCAGCAAACAAGGACATTGTCCATCAGCTCCCAGCTTTTCAAGGGAAAAGAAAACAGGTTCACAGATGTAACTTTTCCAATTAAAAATCAATTTTTGCCAGAAAGCCGTTCTGATTAGTTTTAATGAGAGGTAAGCAATCGTAAATGACATCCTGTGTCTACAAATTATGCGTTTGGGTTCAGAGCTGCCCTGCAGCCTCCACTTAACACCACGAGGACCTGGATCAGCGTCTTGTTTTGTACCACTCTGACATTTCAAGGATTCACAGGAGCCGGATTTCTGCAGGGCACTGCCCATTAACCCCTCCTGGCAGGGCAGGGAATTCTCAATTACTGCGTGCCATGTGCCCTCTCCCCATCTGCATTTCCATTTAAAGCTTGGCTTTTCTGCTCGAAAGGAATTAAAATATTTACAGGGAGCCATCGCACGGGGTGGATTTGTGTCCTGTGGTGCACCAGCATTTGGGGCTTTGCTGTGCAGAAGGGAATTTCGGGAGGGACCCAGCAGTTTTTCACCCGAGTTCTGCCCCATATGGACTTAATTAACCCATAATTTCCTAATGTATGGTGGAGATGGAGTTTAAATGCTCCTAAATTGTGGGGAAGAAAGCACGGCTTAAAACGACATTTTCTCCACAATTCATTTCGTGCACTCAGCCAACAAAAAAAGTTCTACTCCTGATTACATTGTTTCTAATTGTAAATATAATTATGAATGCATAAACCGAGCTGTTGAGGCGTGCATTTAATTCTGATATACGAACTCATATTTCTACCAACGTATTTCAGTGGAAAGTCAAGCAGCAAAGAGTTTCTCACTGATAGGAAATTGCAAAATTTCCATTGTTCTGCTAATGATCACTTTTGTTTGCTGCTCCTCAAAAAGTGACTGCATTCAGAGTAGAAAAGCCAAATCACCAATGATTTAATAAACACAGATTATTTGAAAATATTCTGGAGAAGTCTGGAGTGATTGACTTCCTTTGGTGTTCCTGATTTGCCAGGGGGACACTGGGCACAGCGGTGAGTGGACAGGGGCCAGCTGGGGACAGGACAGGCCACTGGCCCCCGGCCACAGCCAGTGCCAACATTCGTACATTTTTACATGTTTTATGCTCTTCATTGTACAGGCAGAGCCAGAATGATAATCCCAGCCCCGAGGAGTTTCCAGCTCCTGTGAGATCAAACTCTGGCTGATCAAATCCTGCGTGATCAAACCGGCTGAAATTCCTTTCACAACTTTGCTTTATTTGAGAAAATTGAACACTGAAATGCCAAGAGTTCTCCAAGTCCGTGATTCTCCCCTGACACCAAATCCCACAAGTTTGGAAAGTGCTGTAATCTGGGGGGCACACGAGGGAACGTGGAAATCCCACAGACACTTGGTCCATTCTTAACCCTAAACCATTGCTGAGTGTGCAGTGAGAGCTGTGATTCCTGCACTGCTCAGAGATCCCTCTGAATCTCTGGGATAAACAGCACGGGATAAACCTCAGAGTGGGTTTTTCACATCAAGAAGCTAAAGAAAACAGCTGCTCTTTTTAGATCAAGGAGCTGATGAAGAGAGAAAAGCCCACCAGGGCTGACCATCACCTGCTCTCACTTGCTGACTTGTTTCTGTTCCAGGAGCACCCGGTGGCAGCAGGAGGATCCAGGGCTGCCCTGGACGAGGTGCTGAACACAGACAAGGCACAGTCTGTCTCCTAAAAACCCTGCAAGGCAGCTGTAGGATGGCAAACAACCCAGCCCATATGGCCATGCAAAGCAGGGTAGGAAGCAGGGATCAGCACAGCAGTCCAGCACAACACGAGTTCTGATCTGCTTAGGAGCTGAATGCATTCAGGCTACAGTTGATAAGCTTATCTTGAAGTAAGACAGAAGTTGGGCTGCTGGAATTCCTACCATTATACAGCTGAAAGTCAGGAACTGTCAAATGCCATGAATAATGTCTGTCCATATTTAATACAGAGAGCTGTTGACAATTGCCTCTCATCCTTCCCCTCAGTGCACGAGCCCCACCAAAGGGTTTGGAGCGATCACACTGAATTTAGGCAAATCTGCAGCCTCAGAACCACGCTCCAGATAAGAACCTCACCGTGTCTGAAATGGAGAAAAAGAGGAGATAGCAGCAAGCACAAAAACCTACGGAGATAATTCTTCCTGGACCACAGCAAGGAAAAATGTTGGAGATTGTGCTGACACTCGTGACGTTACAAATGCTACGAGGCTGAGGATAATGCAGAGTAGACTTTTCCCCCCCCTCCCCATTTCAAAACAATTACATTCTATCTCCTTATAAGATACGAGGAAGATTGTTATCTTGCATAATGAAAACCAAATGACAGGCAGATAAACTTAGGAGCTGTTTATAAAGCCTTGTACAGTATTCTCCATGGTGCACAGATAAGGAAATCACATAATTGAAATGGCTACAAACAGCATTAAAAAGGTATAGCAGAGGAAAATGAGGAGATCAAATGCAGAAGGCAGACAAATTTTAGATTACTGATGGAGGCGTTTGGGCAAGGCACTCGGGTTCCTCGTGGGAGTTGAGCACCTCCTGCTCCTGCAGGCTCGTGCTGCCTGAACTCACAGCCCCATTTCCCCCCTTCAGGGACCCCCTCATCCTCACCCATCCCAGGGACCCCGAGGTTTGACAGTTTGGCTCCTGGAACAACCCCCAGCTTTACCTTTTCTTCGGAATTCTTTGCCCTGTCGTGTCTTCAAAGAGATCTTTGCTTGTGCTTCTTCTGAAAGCACGAGTGGAAGGCAGCAGCTGTTGCTTATTGTTCTCTGCAGAAATCTAAAAAATTCCTTTCCTATGTGAGTAAACAGCAAAGTGTTTTCTGAACTTTCTCGAGTACAGAAATACCGCGGAAATGTTTTCAAGTGTAGGTAGAATAACAGCAGAAGAGTTTCTGCTCTGAGGCAGATTTAAATGGAAACCTCATCGTTAATGTGAGATTTTCTGGAGGTCCCAGACCCCCCAGATCTCAGCCAGAGGACCCTGTTGTGTGTTCCAGTGCAACATCTCCCAGGAACTGGAATTCGGGTCATACTGGAAGTCCTTACACTGCAATAATCTTCCTTAATTAGAGCAGGAAAAAAGAACTCAGCTGGACAAATGAGCTAAAATCAGGAGAATCTTGAACAAACATCTCAAGCATTAATCATTTATAGAGAAAGAAGAAGAAAATCATCAAAATAATTGAGCAATTGCAGACAAATGTCACAATGCCTTGTATTGCCAAAATCTCATCATTGGAGATGTAGACGTCTGATTTCCAGGTTTATTAATGAAACAAAAAGGCATCTACAATAGATAAATAATACATCATATGGAATTCACACAGTCTATTTATAATAGAGATCAGTGACACCTATCAACTCACATTAAATCACATCATGCAGATTTTGCCTCGTCTGCACATTGTCAATCTCTGCTTCCTCTTTCCCTGCCGTGGTGACAAAAAAGTAACGCGTGGAGCGCTTGAAAAGAGTTGTCTCAGAAATCCCTGCAAAAACGAGTAAAAGAACAGCAAAAATCAGCCATATTTGTGGCTAGGAAGGTGCCTGCTCACCCCATGGTTTGCCCAGCATCCAGCTCTGAGGGCACAGCAGGTATTTGGCTCACAGATTGGAAAATCAGGGTCACACCAAGAATCGAGGGCATGGGATGAGTCAGTGGCAGGTCTGGGACCAGAATTGGGGTATCAACCTTCTGAGCTGTAAAGCTGAATTGGCCTCCATCCCTGACCTGTGCCCTGATGGAAAAAAAAAAAACCAAAACATGGAATGAAGTGGGTTCTTTGAAAAAGAAGGTTATTTTTGAGTTTTTACAAGCATCACCATTAAAACATAACTTGGGCTTAGAAACATCCTTCAAAAACAACATAAATAAGTCATTTTGCAGAAGAATTATTTACCACGAGAAGAGATAGAAATTTATAAACCAGCTCAGAGATCTGTAGGGGAAACGTTCTCAGTGACATCATCAGAAATGGGGGCTAGGGAAGCTGAAACCCCTGGATATTTCACATGCAGCTTTTAAAATATAATTAGTGATCTAACATAAATAGACGTCACTGGCTGTGGTAATGTCTGTGGCAAATAAATAACAGTGGAACACAATAAAACTCCCTGTAATGTACTCTGCTGTAATATTGATGGCAGCATATGGCAAACATCTGACAGCTGTTAAACAGATGTGGCAATTAGCAAACCTTCTGGTCACGCTGCTCCCATTATTATGCAACACGTTCTCCAGGAAAATCCGATGGCTTCCTCCTTTGTGGGGCTCTGCACGTGTGGAGTGCTGGTCTAATGTCCCACTTAGGCAGGATTGCTCACACACGGCTCCTAACCCATATTTTTCTTTTTTTTTTGAGTTGCTGCCTCATAGAAGATTTAGAGAAATCCCGAATTTAAACAAGAACAATATCAATTCAGCTGTGGAGCAGATACTTCAATTATAATAGCTAATGGACAAATTGAGAGATAAAAAGACTTTTCTATCATGTTGAAATTCAATGAACAGTTTTCAATTAGGCTCTAAGTATAAAAGGGGGAAAAAAAGGAAGATACTTTTCCTTGATGTTAACATTGCAGGAAAAGATGAGAGTAACTTCACTTTTTCATTATACAGAAGAGGTGCATATAATGATGCATATTTAAATTATAAATCAGGTCACTATCTGCCAAATGAAAGCAATATCAATTAGAGCTGGGGTGGATCAGGCTTTAAAACTCCTTATATTTAATGACAAAAGTGTGACTGTTACCCTCACCCAGCCAACAAAGGGATAATTTAAGGCAGTAAGAAATCAAAGAGTGATGTCACAAAAATAAGCCCTCACAGCTTTTTGGATGGTATTATTATAATTAATAGACTTCCAATGACTTTTTATATTTTTTTTTTGCAGGTTATGGGCTTTCACAAAAGCATTTATTGCAGGCATAAAATATATAAAGCTCTAAAGAGTGGGTTTGAGTAAGGTTGACTTGAGGGTCCTTAGCCTTCCTACCACGGTAATTCCTGTAAAATCAGAGTTTCATTTATAGGCTCAATTTATAACGTTGAATTTATGCCAGTTCATCTGATATCAATCATGATAATAGCATGATCTATTGTGTGTCACTTGTGCTAATGCAAATTAAATATCATTACATTACAAAAAAGCCTTATGTTAAAATAACACGGATTGTGTAACTTGAACCAAAAAAAACCTAAGGATGAATTAGCAATTTGGGCTGATCACGTGTACAGATAATAAATGTAAACCTGTGCATGTCTTATATATAAAATTATATAGATGCTGGAAAAAGAAAAGCTAAGCAAAAAATAAAATAGATTAAGGTTTGTGTAGCAAGATTAACACTGATTTTCCCCCTTCACTGTAGTTAAGGTCAAGCAGTAAGCAGTTTATTATCTTCCTTTTAACCACTGTGGTTTTGAACCTCTGGCTCTGACACAGGAGTCCTGGGAACCAGGTTTTAAAAATCTTCAGATCTGCAAATGTCGTGGTTTGAGTCCCCCTATGTCTTTACAAATTACATCCTCACACTGTCATCATGGTACCTATGGATTTGGGCATAAAACTCTCCAATTCAGGTCAGCTGAAATGACAAGTACAGCCAGGTAGGATAGTCCTGACATGAAAGTGCACCCAAAGATTTTGTTGAAAATTGTTAAGAATTGCTTCTTTTTTGTTATTTAGCCCAAGTGTCACTGCAGTCCCTGTGCTCTCCCCTGCTCAAGTGGCACAACACCCTGTCTAGGTTAAGAGACATTTCCATGCATAATTGAGGGCGATTTTCCACATAAAATTTGGGAATATCTGCAATATTTGTGAAGATCTTCATGCCGTAAACGTGCTGCAGTTTCAGGCAGAATAAGCATTTATCAGCTGTGTCTCCTGGGTGTTCCACACCATTTCCACAGATTAAAACCCTCTGTGGCTGCTTTGCAGTTTCCTCTTGGAACGAGGAGCGAGATCTCTTTGCTGGGAAATGTTGTCTGTGAATTCTCCTGGCCTTGGAAGTTCTGCAGGTGCTGTTACATTCCTTGGTTATGGATCAGAGGTGGGGATTTCCTTCCTGAAGTTGCCTGTGATGATGAAATCCTGCCCGTGCTGTCGTGGGCTCTCTGTGCTGGGGCTCCAGTGCAGCTCCTGCAAAGGCTGTGTTTGTTACCTGTGAGAGCTCTGGGGCTCTTCCTGCTCCTGCAGCGCCTCAGCCTTTTGCCACCGCTGCCATCCCCTCCTGGGCAGTCCTGAAACCATCAGGAAATGGGGGTGCTTTCCTTTCCTGAGGGGCAAATGAGCTACAGAGGGGCCCAAAGCTGCTCTAAGAGGTTTTGGGGCCACCTGATTGCCTCTTGTGGTACCTGAAGGGAGCCTAAAAGGACGTGGAGAAAGGCTCTTTACAAGGGATGGAGGGACAGGACACAGGGAATGGTTTCCCAGGGCTATAGGGCAGGGATGGGGGGGATATTGGGAAGGAATTGTTCCCTGGGAGGGTGGGGAGGGGCTGGGATGGAATTCCCAGAGCAGCTGTGGCTGCCTCTGGATCCCTGGAATGTCCAAGGCCAGGTTGGACAGGGCTTGGAGCACTCTGGGGCAGTGGAAGGTGTCCCTGCCCGTGGCTTTCAGGTCCCTTTCAGGTCATTCTATGATTCTATGATAGCAACTGTGGGAATAAAAACATTCCCAAACCTCCTGAATCCCCATCCAATGCTGCTGTCCTGGGGTCTGGGAACCTTCATGGAATAAAAGCAGATAATTTTTCAAGTCGTGGTTGCTCAGTGAAGCTGAGATTGGCTCGTGTTGTGCTGTGACCCTTTTCCCAACTCCTGGAAGGAAAGAAGCACACACAGCACAGTCCCTGCAGGGCTCTGTGGCACTTTGTATCAGGGCTCAGCATCTCTGGGCAACACTTTCTCCAAGTTTTGCATAATTAACTGCACTCCTTAGAGGTGGAGAGGAGAAACTCGGGAGATCAAACCTGGCACGAGGCTTTGCACATCCCCTGTTGCACACAGCAGCCTGATCTGCGAAAGCATATTCATTATTTCACGTTTTTCCTCCTTCAAATGGTGGCACTGCTTGTTTCAGAAGCAGAACTGACACTCTTCACTGCTCATCGCTACAGATGTTAGAGAGATTCTTTAATGTTCGAAGGAAACACAAACCTCCTAATGGAGATCTTGGCAGCTAAGTGAAAGGAAAATAGATTGTTTTAAAAAATATTTATAGGTCTTTTAACACATATATGCTCTGACAGTGATCTGGGAGTTTAAAAAGTCTATTATTAAATTTGTTTTAACACCTCTGTTTACAAAGTTTCGTGTGCTCCTTTCGTTATCTGCTTCACACACTAAAATTCCAGGCTTTCCATTGCATCTGGACAAACCTCAGCTTATTTTCCCAGACCTCTTGGAAACTTTACCCCAAGTTAAAACAAACCCAGTGCTAGTGCTGAGTTTAACCCTTTGCCACAAGATGAAGCCAAGTGCTTACAGCCTCCAGAAAGGTCTCAGATCTTCATTTCCATTTGTATCTGATAATTTGAAATCTGTCTGTGACACAATTCCTGAGTAAATGATCCACACCTGCACTCTCACACCTGGTCCTACATTAACTTTAAAGTTAATCTGCTCACATGACAAAGTTCCAGCACGTGGATGTAGCTTCCAGGTTGTCCTGGTTGTGTCAAAACCTTAATTCCCATTTCTGCCCATTCCTAAAAGCTTCCTGTTAGATAGGGACAGAATAAACCAGTTGTAAGATTTTTTTTTATGGCTTTTGCTTTAACACCAGGTACTGGCTGGGGTCAGGGACAGGAAACTTCACCTCCACGTCTCGTTCCAGGTGGAAATTCTGCTGTATTGAAATGGTGCCTTAGAAAATGCCAGGTTCTGAGGTATCTTCCCATTCCAGAGCAGCTGACAGCCCCAATCAAACCCCTCTAAATGCACCCTGGATTTCCCATGAATTATTCAGTCTGCAAATAATTTATTAGGTGAATTTAACCCCCTTTTTCTGTTCACAGCTTGCCCCTGAGCATCTTTCAGCTTTCTCTTTGAAATTATTAAGTGGGTATTTTTAATGAATAATTTTGAGGATCAGATTCTCCACGACACTGAACTGCTCAGATCTGTCTGAGGGGCCTCTGTGCTGCTGTTCAGGTGTGACAGGGCTGGGGTTTTGCCTCGGAAACCTCAAAAAAGGGTGAGGAGACAGGTCAGAGCTTCACCATTGCTGGTTCTCAGAGATTAGGAGATGCCCCAACAGCAGAGCAGACACAGCCCTGGCTCCTGCACTGCTCACCTGGCTGGGAGAGCTCTGGGAATCCTGTCCTGAACCTGCAGGTGGCTGAAAACAAAAGCTCTGAGGGTGTTGGACCTGAAACACAACCAGCAAACATCCTTGGCAGCAGCCTCCTTGGAGAGCTGTCAGTAAAAATCAGGGCTTGTGGCTTTGGAACTCCACAGAACGGGGCAAGAACCTTCTGCCAGAGGTTTTCTTGTTGCACAAGAGGATCAGGACTCATCTCTAAGGAATCAATAGAAAACTCAGAGGTAGCAGCAACTCTCAGAACTCCCAGGGAGGTCACGGAGCAGGTTCCATCCTTGGTTGGTAGCAGCCACGAGTGCCCTCCCAACTAATTCCATTCATTGGGAAATAAGAACAGAGAGAAGATGGAATGGAAAAGAGCAGCATCAAAAGTGCCAGCACCAGGGAGAGATAAAACCAAATCAGTATTCAAATTACATGCGTGTCTCAATTTTGCTTTGTTATTGTGTCACTATTTTGAAAAGCCCAAATTATGCTCATAAAAACTTAAGCTATCCATACATATGTATGAAAGTGCTCAGCTTCAGCAGGGCTGAGACAGACAAACCTGGGAGTGGGATTCTTTTCAGGCTGCGAGAAGCAAATAATAATCAAGTGTAGTTGAGTTGTTTGAGATATTGGGCCTGGAACCACCTCCTTTGTCTTGTTCCTCTCCAAGAGACAAGGAAGAGTCTGAAGGAATTTTGCTGTCCCAGCTGGGGACTTGTTCCAGTTCCCAGGGAGGACAGTGGCAAATTGGCACTGAATTCAGTGGGTGGGACTGGGCTTTGTGAATATCCTGCTGCAGGAACTCCAGTTTGTCCTGATAAAAGTTCCTCAGAGTTTGGGGATGGAGCAGTTCTTGTAGGATGGCTTTGACAAATGGGAAATTCCAAACAAGTTACATTGTAAATGGATATATCATATAATAATGTTTTCTCCACAGTTGGATTGATCTCACCCTCAAGGTATTTTTTTCTCCCTGTGGGGCTTTTTTTTTTTTAAATTTTTTTTGATATTCACCTTTTCATTCCATAAACCCCTGAAAAGGTCATTTACATGGAAACAGCCTCAAATATGGGCTCAAATGTGCTCGTTGGAAGCATTTCTGCGTGCTAAGAAAAAGCCACGGGAGCATATGTTACAGCAAATGAAAATAAAGAAACGAGAGCAGACGAAGACGAGTGGAATGAGATGTCAGTGGTCCCTGTGTCACCCAAAGGCAGCAGCCCCATGCTCTGCAGGGAGGCACGGGGGTGGTGAGAGCACAGAGGGCTGTCAGCCCTGGAGAAAATGTTCCAAGGACCCACGCCTCGGATGTGCAAAGCTGAGCAGGGAAGTGAATCACACAGTTCCAAAGGAAATGAGGAGAATTTGCATTGTCTCTGTGCACATAAAGCACAGAATGGCTCGGAGTATTCACAGCAGCAAGGGGAGGTGACAGATGCTGAAGGCAGCTGGGGAGGGAATACCCAAATTAAGGTGAATTTCTCTTTGCTGTTCCCATTCAAACTGACCAGGTGAACTCAGAATTGAGTGGTTGAGCCCACCACCTTTAATCTGCTTTAACAGAAACAAAAATCCCCCAAACCCAAAACCCTGGGAGATGCCTGATTCTCCCAGCTCTTGTTCTTACAAGAACAGGAATTACAACAAATGCCTCTGTTCTCACAACCCTGGCATTTGAAAATCCATCCAAGGATGTGGCTGATAGCAAACATGGCCAAGTGGAGTTCATCTGATCCTAATTTCACACCAAAGTGTCCCACATTGTGGCTGCTGAACCGGTGATTTACCTGGGATTGTGTTTGTCACGGCATCAGCTCTCCTGAAACACCTCCAGGGTCCTCTCTGTGCTCTCTCCTCTGGGAAAGGCAGAGCACTCACAGCTTCTCCATCCTCCTCCTCTGGCCTTCAGAAGATCCATTTCTGTACAAACTTCCCACTGTTGGAAAGCCAGGGCTGGGGTCAGTTTGAGAGCTCTGACTCTAATTTAGAGAATTCAAGGAAAACCAGCAGAAATCTCTAAAACCATTAACAGCTTTGCTAAATTCATATATTTCATCACTTTCTCAAACTTTTGTGACTGAATTGTCTTGGACTGCAGCCCCAGGTTTGATTAGAGCCTCGTGATATAAATATTCAATATTAACAACTGTAATAAAAATGGGGAATGTAGCTCCACCCCTTCCTTCAGGAAAATTTTATCCCACTAAGTGATTGCAAAGTAGCCCCAATTCTAAGTGCCTCTGCTTCAATCTTCAGCACATTTCTGGGGAAGATTAGAATATTCTCCCCTGTTCTGTGATGAATTAGCTGTGTTTGGTCGTATTTTTTGAGGGGGGCAGGGGGAATTGCCATATCACTATATGCACAAGAGATCAAATGTATGATTAAAAATATTTATAATACTGATGTGGAAAAGAATGATATGTTAAACAGATAAGCGTATAATAATGCATGTCTTACCCATAAAATTTAATTTATCCCTTGGGCAGGGCATAAACTTTGCTCAAGAACAACATGTTTTCCATCTATAGATTGCACAGCTAAACTGCTTAATTTTACAGCAAATTGATCACTGCTGTAATATTTCAGGAGCAAAATGATCCTCAACAGTCAGTTCAGTTTCAAAAGCCCAAATTTATAGTTCTGCTTCTGATTTAGTGATAAGGTTTTTTAACATATTGGGCATTTCATCACTTTCTATCGGGAGTCAGCGTTGCACCAACAAAGAAATATTTTTTGAAATCAACAACAACAACAATAAAAAAAGGGCCATCAATAATATCCACCCAACTGACAGAAGGGTTTAATATTCCCTTCAGACTGGGAGGAGATTACTCAGGTTCCTGTCCTTGTAAACACTTGTCCTGTACAGGGGATGTGCTGCTCTGCTCCGTGGGTGGAATCGCTCCCAAATCCCTTCCCAACTGCTCAGGAAACTGTTCCACTCATTCTCCCAGGTGGCCAAACTTCATTTCACCCAGTGCAAATAAAATTTAGTGGAACTAAAGTTACTTGACACTTTTGATATGTTTAAAATAAATGTAGAGAGATTTAATGATGTGAAAGTTCATGACTCAGTAAAGATTGCTCCCTAGCTGGGGTCTGAGGATAGACACCTATAAAATCAAATTATTATAATCACAGGAGCCGGGAGAAAAAAAGTGGGCCCTGCTGAGCTCTATTCACAGACTTTTTGCATTCATTATGCTCCTTCTAGTTATGAAACAAAGGGACGGGGTAGGCTGAAATCTCAGAAGGTTTTCTCGAGTAATTCTTTGCAGCAGCTCTTTGTAATTACTACGGTGAATTTTTAGAAATCCGATTCATGTGCCAGGAGAAGAGGAACAAGACACGTCTCTTTTACCTGTGTGTGGTTGTGAGTAGTGCTCATTCTGGAGCAATAACCCCCTTAATGAGGGACACTGGCAAAGGAGGAGTGAAGGCACGGATTGGATTTGTTCTCTTCAGCAGAGAGCGTTACTCAGCTGCCTCTGGCACGAGTTGCTGGGAAAAAATCCCCAACTCAGAGGCTTTGTGTGGGATGCACAGGCCAGGGTTTAAAAAGCTGAGTCCCCCTGGCTGATGCTGTGAGTGCCTGAGGAGAGAGGAGCAGCCTCCAAACCCTGCTCAGCCCCACATTTACCTGCCCAGGTGGGGCTGTGCTTGGGCAGTGGCACATCTCTGCACACAGAGCATCTCTGGGGCACTTTTATAATCCAGGAGATGATTTTCCACAGCTGCTGTTGCCTTCCTGCAGGATCTGCACGCTGACCTGGACACACGGAGTGCAGACACAGTAATTAAGGCATTTACTTGAGCCTGATGTTTCTTTGGGGGCTTAGAGGGTGAAATGTCTCTGTGCACAGTGCACATGAAGGTCTGTTTCTCATGGTCGTGCTTTATAATAAAAACAAGAGAAAGGGAAGGATCAAATGCCAGCTTTTTTTTTTTTTTTTTGGTGCGTGAGCAAAACAATAATTAAGGGTGCATATTTCACCTGCAATTATTTACAACTGGAGTTTAGATCAGGGAGATGTCTAAATCCCTGATGGAAGCTCCCAGTCAGAGCTGCAGACGCTTTGTCTGGCCACAGTCTGCTTGGCTCGATGGGATTATGCTGGGGAGGAAGATGCCAAGCACTCGGGCTCCCTTTGCAATCTGAGCAAAAGATTTCAGCTGCAGGCTCAACTGATTTAAATGTTCTTCTTCAGTCAGATATATCCATTAATTGTCCAAGCACGGGATCCCTCCCACATCTCTGCTAACAAGCACTTACACAAATAATTCAGAAACTGGGGCCATATCTTCAGCTTGTGCAGTTTGACTGAGAATAGGGGATAAAAGGTGATTTATGTTAGCCAGTATTTCAAATATATTTTCCAAGGCTCGAAATGCAGCTTTGGAAATACATGCAAGATTTCTAATGGCAGAATGCACCCGAGGTTGTGAATCTTCTTTTAATTACAGGGTTAAGTGTAGGAAATCCTTTACCAATCAGCTGCAATTAAAGAAGAACCATCTGTGCACGATTTCATGGATTTGTTTTACTTCACATCCTGTTTCTCAGGTGATTTTCACATTAAATCCCTTCTTTTAAATTTTACAGTTGTGCTCAAAACCTGCTCAGTTCTGCACCTGGATGCTGTAGAAACCACTGAGAGAGGCAGCCCAGAGAGTGTGAAACCTGGGCTGTGCTCAGAGCTCTGTGTCCCACCCTCAGAATCATCCTTCTACAGGGAGCCTCCCAAAGAGCCACGAACACCTTGGTGGGCACAAATCCCATCCTGCACTGATGTTTGTCAGTGAATGTCCAGTGGAATATTTAAGGAATGCTTGCATTTGCTATGGCTGTGTCAGCACCCAGATCCTGAGCTGAAATTCAGGTGAAATTGCTGCGTGCTGAGCCCACGATTTGAAATACAAAATACAAGCCCAGGCTGTGAGGAAAATGAGCTCACATTTGCTCAGCAGGGTCAGGAACTCTGCTCAGGCACTGCAGGGGAGCAGATCACAGTTTGGACAGTGCCTTTGCACACAGAACCAGCCACAGAATCCTTGGATTTGGAAGGGATCTCTGGAGATCCCCCAGTGCAGCCCCTGCCCAGGAAGGGTCACCTGGAGCAGGTGGCACAGGGGAATTTGGGATGTCTCCAGTGACAGAGACCCCAGGTGCTCCCTGGAGCTGTTCCAGGGCTCTGCCACCCTCCATGGGAAGTTTTCTCTCACGTTGGGGTGGAACTGGTTGTGTTTTAGTTTCTGGCCACTGCTCCTCATCCTGGCACTGGCAGCACTGAACAGAAGCTGTCAGCATCCTCTGACACCCGTCAGGCACAGAAAAACCATTCCTGGTGAGTGTGGGACTGGGAGAAAACTTCTGGTGAGGAGCAGATGCAATTAGGAGCAAATGGAACAGAATGAATTCAAGGAGGAGCTGTTTCAACCCCAAATTTAAAGGAGGCTGTTGTGAACCTGGACCTCCTGGGTGTGCAAAGGGAGAGAGCCCCACGTGGATATTTCCAGGAAACAAAGAGAATTAAGGGTGTAATCTGATATTGCAGCCCTGCAAGTGGGTGATGCAAATGAAGCTGCCCCTGCACTTGGTACAGGGGAGAAAATGTGACTTCACTATAAAACCCACTTTGCATCCTTTGGTGGATATATAGAAGTATACATTATTCAAAATTCAAATATTAATGATCACATAAATATTCCATGATCTTGGCTATTACTTTCAGAACAAACATTTTAATTTTCAGATGTCATATTTGTAAAAGCTGTATTCTGAGTGAGAAAGAGAGAGACAGACCCTTTTAAAGGTGTCTCAGTGTCTTGCCAGGGTATCTTTGCTTAGCAAATACATGGCACATTTAGATTTCTTTTAGCTCTACAACGTTCACCTGCTGAAACATTTACAGTGCTCCTATTGAAAAAAAAAAAAAAGCTGTAGGAGGAAATAAAAAGCAACTGTGTGTGTTTGGATGAACTGGGGGTGTCTAAAGTGCGTGCCAGGAGGTACAAGGAGATTTATGAGGCTGGGTTTATGTGTGTGAGCTTCAGAGCAAACTTCAAGGGTCTGTCTGACCAGAGCAGGGGATTATGTGAGTGACCTGTAAAATCCCATCCTCCCAGCACTCCAGCTTCCCTGGGAGCCCTTTCCAAATTCATCCGAATGGAAGGCACAATAATAAATTATAAAATATTAAGCACAAATGAGCCTTTTGCCTTGTCTAGACGGTCTGGATCAGATTTTCAAGGGAAAGTTATAAGAAAAACGTGATTGGTGCCAAAAGTCAGCTTTTGTGTATGCAAATGGGTCGTTATTACAAATGCTGCGAGTGGATTTCCAGATATTGTTTCAGCTTCAGCTGCCAGCTCGGGGTGAGCTGGATTTTCCAGGCTCTCAGCACCCGCCCCTGCACTGCCACATTCCCAGATGAGCTCAGCAGTGGTGTCCCAGTGGGGTGGGATCTGTGGGGCACCTGGAAAAAGCTGGGTCTTCCCTGTTTCATTAAATAGAAGCAAAGTGCTTATGGAAATCATGGGTTTGTTGTGAGTAATAAACACAGAAACTGGCCCTCAGGTGCTTTGAAAATTTGCTTGTGAGTCTTACCTCTGTTAATATTTGTTGATCCTGACCAGTTCCCAGGGGATGAGAATCCCTTCCAGGTTCTGGTGGGACCTTGACAAAAGTCCTGAGGGTGAAGGGCCCCGAGCCTTGTCCTGTGCCCAGGTTCCTTTAGTTATAAAAATACAACCTCAGCCTCACTTTATGCTTGATTTGGAAATCATTCCACTTCAAAAGCTTGTTTTGTTGTGTCTCTCTTGGTCAGCATTCATTTGTTTGCACCTTTGGCATCTCCACGTCCTCGTGGTGGGATGAGGAGTGCTTGGGAATGTTTTCCAGGAGGAAGGAACTTTTCCAAGGAGTTTATCAGAGGCTCTGAGTTCCCAAAGAGCTGGGATTTGGTTGGAGGTATGAAAGAATATCTTATTAGCACAGATACCTGTCACAGGGATAAACAGGGGTAGTTCCAGTCATTTGTATGCACAGAGGCAAGAAATCACTCCTAATACTGTTAAAAAAATACTGAAAACTCAATCTCGGGATGGTTTCCAGAGGGGCCAGGGGGACTGTTTAAGAAACAAGATGCCTGGAGTGAGATGTGTTGGAATAAGCTGATGTGACAGCCCCTGCACACAGATCCTGCTCCCACTGTGGTGACCACAGCCGTCACTGGGAGTGCTGGGAGCACTGGGCTGCCCTGGGCACTGCAGGGCTGGAGCAGAGCCCGGAGCTGTGGGAGGCTCCTGCAGCTCTGTGCTGTCTCTTCACTCGTTTGGATAAAGTGTGTCCCCTGCAGGGAGGGGACAGAGCAGCTCCACAGGCCCCCAAACACCACCTGCACCCAGGGGACAAACACCTGTGACCCCAGGAAATGGTGAATCCTTCAGCTCTTGGTGTCCTGGAGCCACGATGAGCCTGGGCTCAGCTCTCTTCCCATTGCCACGTTTGTGCCAACTGTGAGCTTTTCACTTATTTTGCTGCTCCTCCTGTGCCTCCCCCTCTGTCCATGCACAGGTGCACCGTGCCATGTTTGATGTTCCTTGGCAAGTTTTTGTTTCTTCGCTCGCTTTCCATCATTTGGCAGCTCTTGGCAGAAATCAGCTGGTGAGGAGAATTAGGAACTGCTGCTGGTATTTGCTCTGCAGAGAAGTGCTGCTCAGGGTCCTCTGGGGAAGGAGTGACCAGCAACAGTGATAAGAAGGAGATTTTTACATTTTTGAAAGCCAGGCTCAGCTTACAGGAAGAATCCTTCAGCCAGTGGGGCTGATTCAGTTCCTGCTGCTGGCCAAACGCTGCTCAGCAGGGTCACACCTCAAGGATGAATTTCCTTCATTTTCCTTACAATTACCGTGCTTTTCTCAGAGCCTGGACAGTTCTTTGCAGGAAGTTTATCCACAGGTTAAATAAAACCACTCAAACCCAGTGAAGTCACCTTTGGAAGCTTTTCAGGGCCACGAGGATGGGGCAGCTCCAGTTCTCCAGGTGGGACCCTTCCCATTGGCAGCTCTTTGGTGGACACCAAAGATTTGTTAGATTTGACACCAAATCTGCTCAGCAGAGGAGGGTGGGGAGGGGAGGGCGGTGGTTCCCAGATCTTTAACTGATTTAAAGGCTGCAGTTTGCCTTAGGATTGCTGCAATCTCTGCTTGAGGTGCCCAGACTGCCAGCTCTGTGTGCTGGTGAGTTGGAATGGAATGGAAAGTTCCAGGACATTGCTGACAGTGCTTCAGCCCCAGATCACAGGGGTTTGCAGGGAGTGGCTGCCCCTGGGAGTTTTCACTCACGTCCCCACCAGGAGCAAGGAATAAAATCCTGCAGCTTGTGGATCGCTCCCAAAATCAGAATCTTCCCCAGAGAGTTCTGGCCTGCTCACTCCAACCGGACTCACATGAAAATTCAAAGGTATTTGAGGCTAAAAATCAGAGTTTGACCCTTGCAGGGGCTCCTGTAGCTCTGGCACTGTTGGTTTTCTCTGCAGCAGGCACTCACAGCGCTGCCTTACACCTCACCTTTGCATTTCCATCTCCTGTAATTCCTCCTGATACATTTCACCACATGATCTTCAGACAGGATTTGTATTTGCTCTTGGGCTGTTTTCTCCTGTCCTACATATGTCAGTAACTTTCTGCAGAGTCAGACTGTCTTCCCTGAAGAATTTTCTATTGTCATCACTTCTGAGCCCCACTACAGTTGCTGCCCCTGTTAATTCCCTTGAAAAGCTGCTTGGTTTTGTGTCACCAGCAGGGCTGTGCTGCCTGTCCTCCCTCAGCTGCTCGGAGCTGCCTTTGGCACACGGGATAAAACCTATTTTCTGGATGTAAAAATCACACAGTTTCTCGGCTGATAGATCACACACATAAATACAAATATTTAAATCTTAATTCGTTATGATCTGGTGCTGGGTGTGCTTTTGTGCAGATACTTTTTGTTAGATATTACAAATTATAACACTCCCCAAAATAAGAACATTCGTTGCATTCTTTATCCGTTTGTGTGCACCTGCTTTTTCAGCTTTTTCAGGACTGTAACCCAGGACATTACAGAGGAGAGATTTTCATAGACACAAATGGGAATTAAGTGTCCAATTCAATTGACTTTTAATTGGAGTTGAACAACTCGAAAGCCTCGAAGAACTCTGCTACACTGAACCTCGTAATTTACCCTGAACCTGTTTGTTGATGAAATCCCAGCTCCTTGGCAGCTGTAGGGACAGGTTTCTTTTTGCTCCAGTCGCCACATTATCATCCACAAATATCCAAGGAGTTGGGTCTTTGTACAGTTCATATCTGAAGGAGAAATAAACTTCCTCTGATTTTTCACCTTATGGTCAAATAATAGAGAAATGTTATTACAGGGAGTAGGAAAATCAATCATTTAAAAATCATTCTTATTTTAGTAAATAAGTTCTTCTGTGTTTCATTCAAACACAATTTCCTATTACTAAAAGTCTCCCTGTTTTCTAGTGGAATTGGACAAGTGGGGATATTTTGAGTAAAGAAGAATATTTTTGAAGTTAGTTCTTTAAATTATAGTTGTGCTCATTAAGACAGACCTTAACAAAATCCAATTGCTGATTAAAAGAATGACAGAAAGTTTCATAACTTTTCCCAGTCCTTTTTGAACTTTTTAATACATATCAATATAAATAAACCAAATATTTAATAGATTAGAAAGGCAAACATCCAACCCAAACCTGTTAGCAGTGAGCAGCCAAAAAGAGAAGTCTATTTTACATCTCGGAGAAGATGACCAGGACTTTAGAGATTCTGGCTTCAGTCACAGAAGATTTCCTAAAACAAGGATAAGAAAAACACATTTTTTTTCTCCACATTCTCTCCCATTTCTCTCTCCAGTCCTTCCCATTTGCTTTATTTCTGTCCCTGTGGTACCTGAGGTGCTGGTGCTCAGTCCCTGGCACGGGGCAGATCCTCCTGGGGGGTGAAGTCTCTGCCAAAAGCACATCAAATGCAGATTTTACTTTCTTCCTTCGTATTCCACCTATCCTGCAGCAGATAAGGGGAGACAAATGCACCTTCATTGACAAAGCCTCACGGAAAGCTTTGGGGTGGAAAGGATATTTGGTGATGGTATCTGGAGTAGTTTGTCCCCTCTGCACCGTGGCAGGATTGATTGCTTTATCAGTAAATGATCCCTGATGGATGAGTATTGGGCCTGGGCATCAGTTAAAAGTGATCATTCAGTTTTACTGATGCCACTGAAAGGGGAAGTTAATCCATTAAATTGTTTAGAAGTTTTACAATTCCCCATGAAGTGTTTAAAGCAGAGCTTCTCAACCTTTGCCACAGCCTGACCTACTCCTTCCTCTCATCCTCCTTTTTATCCATGCCTAGAGCGTGGAATTAACCTGCTGGCCTCCAGCAGAGCAAGGAGGGAGGCAAGGTGATCCTTCCCCCTGTTAGGGACAGAAAGGATCTCATCTACACATCAAAAGTAATGGGGACGTTTTTTATAGGATTACAAATTCTAGGGGCTGGAAATGGGACGTGGTTTGGGTCACGTTGAATGTCTGGGCTTGGACACCCCAATGTGGGATCAGGGCTTGGATCCTGCCTGGGTCAGGGGCTGCTCCTGCTCTGCCTGTGCCTGCACCAGGCTCTGGCAGGACATTTCCTTGGGAGTGACCAGAGGTGGGGCCACAGCCTGGCACCTTCGGGGGCTCTGGGAACATCCCATGGGAGTCTGGCTCCAGTCTGGCTCCAGTCTGGCTCCCCTGCCCCTGGAAAAGGAATCAGAGAATGGATTGGGTTGGGAGAGACCTTAAAAATCATCTCATCCACCCCCTGCCATGGGCAGGGACACCTTCCACTGTCCCAGGCTGCTCCAAGCCCCATCCAGCCTGGCCTTGGGCACTGCCAGGGATCCAGGGGCAGCCACAGCTGCTCTGGGCACCCTGAGCCAGCACCCTCCCAGGGAAGGATTCCCTCCTAATCTCTAATCTAAACCTCCTCTCTGTCCATGTGAAGCCATTCCCTGTGTCCTGTCCCTCCATCCCTGGAAATCCTCTCTCTCCATCTTTCCTGCAGCTCCTTCAGGCCACACTGAGCTCACCCCAAAGCTTCTCCTCTCCAGGCTGAACAATCCCAGCTCTCCCAGCCTTTCCTCCCAGCAGAGCTGCTCCATCCCTCTGCTCATCCTGGAGCCTCCTCTGGGCTCTCTCCAGCACCTCCAGCTCCTCCTTGTGCTGGCCCCAGAGCTTCTGTCCCAGTGCTCCCAGCACTGGCTGATGGCACGGGGGTGTCAGAGCCACAGCAGTGCATCCACAGCCCTGTGACGGGGGAACAGAGGAGAAGTGGCCTTTTGGGGACAGTTTCTTCCCTGGAATGATGCTCTGTGCCACCTCAAAGGCAAAGCTTGTGCAGAGCCAAGCCCAGCCCCAGACTGATGAGGTGCAGGGACAGATGGAAATGAGAGGAAATTAGAATAAAAGAAATTAATATTTGACGTGTACAAGCATATGCACATAAATATAAATACATTTATATCTAAAATCAAATAGTTTTTCCCCAGAGTGAGTGAGCTGTAGCTGCTGCTTGGGTTGTGCTGTCACTCCTGGAGATGATTGTGGAGCCCCTCAAATTACAGCACAGCCTTTTACCCACCCTGGTGCCACCCATCTTCCCTCTGTGTCAAATGTTGATTAGGAAGGTCTCTGAAAGCTCAGCAGAGGAAAAAGCTGGAAGACAGAATTATGATAATGGAGAGAGACAAAGGTACAGAGGAAGGGGAATGGATATTATCAGCATGTTACATTTGTGTGCAAGGAGCCAGACAGGATTAAGCTGTTTTGAATAATGCAGCTGACAACTGCAATGAAGAAAATTTGCCAGTGTTGGACTCCACCCCAAAGGACCCAGTTTAGTCCATATCTGACATCGTGGGCCAGGGGTGGGATGCATCAGAAAGTCACTTATAGAACCATAAAATCCCAGAATGGTTTGGGTTGGGAGGGACCTTGAATCTCATCTCATTCCACCCCTGCCATGGCAGGGCCCAGGGACACCTTCCACAATCCCAGGGTGCTCCAAGCCCCAGCCTGGCCTTGGACATGCCCAGGGGTGGGGCAGCCACAGCTTCTGCTGAGAAACCCAAAGCAGAGCTCCCTGATTGCAGTCAGTGACAATTGCCACTTAAAATCACCTCATCAACAAACCCCACATTGCTGTGTCCCCTCCTGACAGGGCCAGAAAGTGTTTCAGAGAAGATGAACATTGAATAATGGAAGGGGAGGAAGTATTTAAAAATAAACATAGAAGCCAAAGCTGGCTGTTGAGGGGATGGTGCAGTAGAGGATGGGTCACTCAGAGGGACAAAGCTCACAACCAAAGCTCCTCTGGGGACAGTTTGTCCTCTCCATGGGCTGAGCAGGCACTAATTTGTGCTCAGGTATCACTGGCAGGGCAGGATTGGGTCAATTAATAGAGATATCTGGGTATTTTCTTGCCTGAACGAGTTTTCACTGGAAATTACTCACTATTTAAACCAATTTCTTGTGTGGAAATGTATCAGTTTTGAATAAGCATTTGCCAGGAAGATTTTTTGAGTTTCAAAGAGATTTTCTAGTCCAAAGCCAAATAAACCACAGAACCAAAGGTAGATAAATCACTCACCAGCACTGGGGGTGTGAGTTCAAATGTCTCCGTGAGGTTGGTTTTGTTAAAACTCATCTTTTGTAGGTCCTCCAGCCACAGAGCAAATAGAGAGAGAAATGAAGTAGAAATCAGAATTTTTGAAGTACTTTTTCTGTGTGTTCTCTGCACCTGCTCTGACTGCCCTGAGGTGAGGGGCACCACTGCCCATCCCTCACCCCAGCCCTGCTGCCCAGAGCTCGCTGCCCTCCCGGGCTCAGCTCTGCCAAGCAGCCACTTCAGAAAAGGAGATTTGTTGCTGGTTTTGGTGCCAGGTCGAGCAGAAACGTGGTGCTGCTGTTCCCCTCCCAGCAGGGTCAGAGGGGTGCTAATGGATCCAGGGGACCAGCTGCAAATCCCTCTGCCCACTGCGCTCCCTCACCGCTTTTATTTCAGCACCAACTGCTGCAGTTCCCCTCCCCATCCTCACACTGGCCACACAAAGGGGAATAATTGGGAATAACAGGAAAAAACCTCAATGTTTGGGGATGCATTCCTGACCTTTGCAGTGATGATGAGCCCAGACATGGATTTCCTCTGAAGTGGAGCCAGGTGATCCTGGTCCCTTCCCGTGGGCATCACTGAAACTCCTGCTCAGGCAGGGGAGCTCTGCCCTGGGCAAGATCCTTTCAAATCTGAGCTTTCCAAGTGGATATGAGCAGGACAGTCTTTTGGAACAGTAATTTTGCTCTCTGAACTGCACTGAGGAAAAGCAGGGGATATTCAGGAAGCTTTTTAAAGCAGCGATAACAAAATCAGAGTGATGGTCTCTGTTCAGGGGGCAAAGCAACCTTTGCCTCGGAGCAAACATAGTGGGAAAATAAATAAAAATGTCTCAAATAAACAACTCGAGTTGAACTCAAACCCTCAATTCAGCCTTTGCAGGTTTCCACATGACTCAGTGGAAAAGAGGAGAAAGAGTCAATGGAAATAAAAATTAATAAATCTGTGGAATAAGAGAAGGTTCAGATAAAGTAAAACCCTGACTGCAACTTTGCCTCAAACTGAGAAGAAGGTTTTTTAGCTTTTAGAAAAGTTTGAAGCATTTTTTCTACAACAGAAAAAAAATTTTGGTGTTTCCCTTCTCCCTGATTCAAGAGAATTTAAACAACCTGGTGAGCAAAATACTGTAAATAACAGAGAACACGAAGGGACATCAGTGGCTCAGGGAATGAAAGAAGAGTCTGGGATTCAAAAGTTCTGGGTTCAGTTTAAAATACTATTCCTGAGCTGCTTAGAGACTGGGCAGAATAACTCATTAGCAAACCCTTAATTTCCTTTCCAGCCCTTGTTTATTTAGAATGTAAGAGAATCTGGCTGCAGAGGGGGTTGCAATGAACTCTTTCCTACTATTGTAACACACCAACAATAGGAGTAATTGTTATTTTTTTGTCTCTATGAGCCAATTCTAACTTTGCACTCTCAGTCTGAGCGGATTAGATATTTGTATGGATTGATGGGATCCCCTCTCAGCCTTCCCTTCTCCAGCCTGTCCAGGCCCAGCTCCTGCTTTCTTTCCTCATCAGAGGTGCTGCAGACCCCAGAGCATCTCTGCAGCCTCTGCTGGACCCTCTCCAGTTCCTCCTTGTCTTTCTTGAACCAGAACTGAGCACAACCCTCCAGATGTGAACCAGAACTGAGCACAGCCCTCCAGATGTGAGCTGACCTTTACAGCCCGGTACCAGCTCTCACCTGCGGCTGCACAAACACAGCACATCGCCCCTTCCCTGGGCACGGGCATTTCTCCTGCAGGGAATGCATGATTCCCGCGGGAATCCCGGCAGGATCCGGGAGTGAGGAGTGCTCCTGGCACATCCCGGCAGGATCCCAGAGCCAGCTGTGCCCCTGGCATATCCCGGCAGGATCCGGGAGTGAGGAGTGCTCCTGGCACATCCCGGCAGGATCCCAGAGGCCAGCTGTGCTCCTGGCACATCCCGGCAGGATCCCAGGTGCCAGCTGTGCTCCTGGCACATCCCGGCAGGATCCCAGGAGTGAGGAGTGTCCCTGGCACATCTCGGCAGGATCCCAGAGCCAGGTGTGCTCCTGGCACATCCCGGCAGGATCCTGGTTCCAGCTGTGCTCCTGGCACATCCCGGCAGGATCCTGGTTCCAGCTGTGCCCCTGGCACATCCCGGCAGGATCCCAGGGGCCAGCTGTGCTCCTGGCACATCCCGGCAGGATCCCAGAGCCAGCTGTGCCCCTGGCATATCCCGGCAGGATCCCAGAGCCAGCTGTGCTCCTGGCACAGGTGCCATTAGAGGGCAGCCCAGGCTGCTCCGGGAGGAGCCCCGGCTCCTGTGCCACCTTTGCTGGGCTTTGTCCGGCCGGGCAGACCCCGTGAGGATGGACAGGCTCAGCTCTGGGCAGGAACTTGCACTGACAGCCCGGTGAATGAGTGAGATCCTGCAGGATAGCGGGATTCGGCTGTTTTGGGAAAAAAATACACACAGAGACACGCATTTTACATTTTTTCTCTCTTTTGTCAGGTCAAACTAGAATCTCAGTTTGCTGAGTGCATGCTGAACTGTTCTGCTCTGTTTCTCATGGCTAAAATGCCATTTTCCCTGTGTTGGCCTGAGCACGTGGAATAAAACCCCCCAGCACTGCAAAACACATCCTTTCCTGTGACACTGTGATTTTACAGAATGACACAAATAAATCTTCCCAAAAGCTGCTCTTGGGGCAGCAGCAGGGAGTCACCCAGGGGTCAGGGTACCTGCAGGAGCTCAGAGTCCTGAGCAGCCTCACACCTCCTGGCATCCACTCTCCAAATCTCAGATTTGGGTTGGAAGAGACCTCTGGAGATCCTCCAGTGCAAGGCAGGGTCACCCAGGAGCACATCCAGGAGGGGTTGGGATATCTCCAGAGCTGGAATCACAGCCAGACCCATCCACCATCCTCAGGCACGTTCGGTGTGAGCTGCAAGTGTGAGAACAAGGTAAGAACACAGAGTTTCAGGTGTGCAGCTTCAATAATTTAAGCATCACGTGCCAGCGAGGTGAATACGAGGCCGCTTTTAATTTCTTCACGAAAAATCTTTTCATTTCTTTTCCACTTCAGCTCGTGGAAAATGCAAACAGTTTTTGCTGAGCTTTCCCAGGCAGTGGCTGGATTGGGGTGTTTGTGTCTGGCCACAGCTCCCAGTGACAGGGAGAGGCTCGAGAAAAAGCGTCCTTTAAGTGCATTTCTGCTCCTCCAGATCTTGTCACCGACCCCGTGTGCAGCTGCTGTAGTTAAGATTAGGGCTGCAATTATTTTTTGCTGACTCTGTGGGTCTGAGCTTTTGCAGCAGAATTTCTCTAGAGGGCAGTCAGGACTCGGAGCTGCCTTGGAATAAATATATATATATATATATATTCTGTAGGAATGACAGATCATCTTTGCACAGCAGTAAAGGTTACAAGAGTGGGTGCACATGTTGCAGTGTAGGGTAGAACAGCTAAAAGCACATAAAGCAAACTGCACACTCTTCCTTCTCGTAGCATCACCCAGGCTGAGATTTCATTGCACATTTGTATTTGAAATTACTTAAAGCGCTCTGCTTTTAGTCGGGAGGAAAAGGGGTTTTTGTTGGGGAGATTCAGTTTGGGTTAGTGGAGGGTTTGGAAATGGGAAAACAAATTGGGAAAATAAGTCAGGGGTCCAAATGGCAACCTTTGGGTGACACCTTTGGGCTGGACTGGACTTGCTCCTGTGACTCCAACCTGCTCCTTCCAGAAATCCGGGGGCACCAAAGCCAGAGCTTGGTCCAAACACAGCATTTGTGATCATCCTCTGGCTCCAGCCTTACACTGAACAATGGCAAATGTGAGAATACCTCTGAAATGCCTGCTGTGAAGGATATAAAGCCTGCTGATTTTCACAGAACAGGAAAGACGTGAGGTAACACCAAGGGTATGAAAATTTTGGAGCTCTCTTGCACCTTCCCCATCATCTTTACACACCCTGCTTGAACATGGTGCAGTGAGAGCACACCTCAGGAGATGGAATCTTCCATCAGGACATTCCAAAAACCATGCAGGAAGACAGGTGGCTGGAGAAGGGTATCAAAAATTATATCACCACCAACACTTGATAATGAGGTGCCCTTACTTAGGTCCAAAATGGGAGCCATTCATTGGGCTTGGTGATATCCTGAATAACAAAAAGTGTTTGTGTCACTCCATGGTGTCATTACAGGGCTCAATGGAGGCTGTCTCTATTTCAGTGTAATAAGCACTTCCCACTGGTTTTAAATAGGGCAGGTGTGGCTGAATTGGAGCTGTGCTGCTGTCACCAGTGCAGGCAGGCTCACGTTCCTGCAGGTGCCTGTTTGTCCCTGCAGCCACACCGAGAGCTCAGAGGGGTGTGATCACCACAGACCTTGGGGATGCAGCTGCTCACAGGGCCTGGCCACCATAGCTGAGCCCTAACTCTGCACTTCACCTTGGTGTGCAGGTGTGGAGGGCCTGACTGAAAATGGGATTTACCAAGAAATCAGGGGAGGGATGGATTTCTTACCTCTGGTACAACAACGAGGCTCCCCAGAAGCTCAGGATTTGCTCACGAGTTCACAACAGCAGCTGCCACTTTCTCAGTGTTTTATTAACTTCCAAGGCTTGTGTCCATCCCTTCCTTTGGCACCTTCAGCGTTGTAACACAACCTCCTTCCTTCAGCAGCACCTCCAGAGCTCTCAGATCCTTAAATCCTGACTCCTTACACCCAAGTACTTGAGTCGTTGTCACCTCTTCCATGTCAGATGTCTCCAGGGAGCGTTTTCCTCCTGGTCCCTGATTGCTCCATGCCCAGAGTGCTCCTGCCTGGAGCTGCCAAAGGATCCTGCAGGCTCTGGATTGCTCTGTGTGCCCCAGGCAGGTACCTAAAATCCCACCTCAGCCAAGGGACCTCTGCAGGGAACAGGAGCTGCCTCTCCCATGGGAGCATTCCCACACCAGCCTTGCTGTGCCATCGTGTTCTGCACAGGAGCAAGTGCTGTGCCAAAAATTAAAGTCTGGGGCAAAAATATCAGTGGGATGCTTTAAATAAGTGACCAAGACACAATTTTTAAAAACCAGCTGGTTCAAAGAGAGAATTGGGATGTTAGGAACAATGTGAGAGCGGGCTAGGTTTTATTGTAATATTATGTTTTTAAGGAATACTAAATTTAGGATCTAAAGATGTTCATACTTGAATATATTTAAATAATTACTCTGTGAAATATTCATCCTACAATCTGTATTCTTGCTTTTCAGGTGTCTTAGCATCTCACAAATCAGTATTCCTGGCCTTAAAAAGTGTGTTTCTTGCCTGAAACAAATTTAAACAATAATGTAAGATGCCATAAAACTTGAAACCTCCTATGTCATGTCAAGAGGAGGCTCATCCAAGGTAATTCCTTCCACATTTGGAAGAGAGTGTGGAGGTTTTTAGCTCAGCTCCATCCATTCACCTGAGAGCTCTTCCGTTTCCTCTCCATGCCCAAGTGTCCTCTCAGGCTGTAAAAGGGCAAAACACGTTTTAGGTGTGGGTTGACAACTGGATTTAGAGCAGCCCCCAGCTCACTTCAGCCTCTCACAGTTCTGCTGGTGCAGGTGTTTGCACAGCACTGATGGAACCACTGGAGATGTGATCTCACCTAGAACCCACCCAGGTAAATTCACCAATCCCTCACTGGGAGAAACATCAGTCATGGGAGAGGTGCTCGGTGTAGAAATGACACCAGGAGTGGAAGGCAGAGCTCTGCCCTGGCTGACACTGAGATAGAACAGAGAATCTCCCAGGGTTCTCACGAGAAATGGGTCAAAGCCCTGTGCCTTGGTTCTCGCTGGGGCACCCAAAGTGACAACT
This sequence comes from Falcunculus frontatus, assembly GCA_013398115.1. Taxonomy (NCBI): domain Eukaryota; kingdom Metazoa; phylum Chordata; class Aves; order Passeriformes; genus Falcunculus; species Falcunculus frontatus. The sequence goes on from VZRV01007173.1 coordinate 58,866, forward strand.
GCACAAAGAACCTGACAAAACCCTGTCCCTTTTTCACCCACCCCGTGCTGGTGGTGAAGATCTTCGTGCACATTTACACCCAAAGCACTCCAGGAACTTTCCCACCCCTCTGAGGTTATTCAGCACAAGCAGTAAGGCTCATAAATAGGGTTAGAACTACCCCTTCCAGAGAGGAATATCCACCTCAAATAGATCTATTTCAAAGGCAGTGGCCCAGGAGTAATTGCTATTTGGGGTCCTCAGTATAATTCAAACCACACTGTCTCCCAGAAAAAGCTTTTAGTTAAGGGGCTGTGATTTTAGGAAGGTTTTATACCCCATGTGTGCACCATGGATCATGGCCCTGGAAGCAGTAAAAGCTGAGCACAGCCAGTGCAGCAGGGCCTGACAGTGTTGTGACCTTTATCAGCTGGGGGAGAAATAAGCCCAGCCTCAGGAAGACAGTTAAGCCAAGCCTTAGTTAAGCTGAGCTGAGCATACCCCGTGCTGCAGGTTTACAGCACACAGCCCACCCTATAAAGCAATTGTTTAGAAACCAGGGCCTTGAAACCCTGCTTTGGGCAGAACAAGTCCCTGATCTCAGGTTCCATTGGGCTTCACTTCAGCCAGAGCAATGCCAAAAAATCATCAGTTTGTGAGAGACCCAGGCCAACAAACAGCTCATTCCACACCCTGGCTGGCCCAGGAGCATGCAGAGCAACCAGCCAGGATTTAGGAATTCAGCACCAGCAGAGCAGACCTGGGCTGGCTTTTTCTTGGCTCTCCTGATGCTGTCTCCTGTTGCCCGTGCCTCAGTTCCCCCTCTACAGAGCTGAAGGGTTTCCACAGAGCACTTTTACATCTCCAAAAGAAAACCATAGAAATGCCAAATGCTGTTACAATGCAAAGCATTTTCCTGGGCTGCTCAAAACCAGTAGAAATCCATATTGGACACTGCTCCTGGAATGCTGCTGCTGCAGTGGCACTTTTACAGCAAGGAGAGCTTTTGTGCAGGAATATAAAGGCTGGAGTAGATCAGGGTCAGTGGTGGGGAGCATTTACTCGGTTACTCCGTGTTACTGCAGCGAGCAGGAGGGGAAGGGAGGGTGGGTGATTTCAGAGGTACCTACAGGGAGCTGTGTGCCAGCATCCCAGCCTGGTGATTCATAAGCTGCTCGTCAGGAGCTGTTAAATATCTGCTTTTTGCCAACGCTCACTGTTTCAGTCTGCCAAAGATACTGGAGAAACAGTCACTGTAAAAAATTTATTGTTTCTCTGGGGAAAACAAAAGCTTTTTGTGGCATAATACGACATCATAAATTAAAACTTTTTTTTTTTTAAATTAAGGAGTTACATCATGTTTTGATGTAATGTGATGTGGCAGGTCATGCTTTTAATTTTAATAAGCTTAAAAAAGAGAGAGCGGTTGAGATTTGGGAGTATAAATATTGTTTCTGAACCTGCATCTTCTCTCGGTGGAGGCTGGCAAGGCAGGATCACCTCTGCCATCTGGGTTCAGGTCTTATTTCAGGAAAACAATCTGAACTGACTTCTGGAGGCATCAGCAGCAGTTAATGAACTGAACTTCCACTGCACAGACCTTCCAGGAAATTGCCAAACAGCATTAGCCCTTCTGTGGTATTTGTCATACTCAGGTAGTGCTGTGCTTTAAAGAGCTCATCATCCCCAGCTTACCTTTTCGGAAATCTCCTGCAACTTCCAGTTGTTAAAAATCCCAGTCAGAGAGACCCAGGACGTTATTCCAGCAGCATTCCAGGGCTGCATTCCACAGGGCTCCCAGTGCATCTCGGAAGAGTTGGTCCTTAAACAGAGGCATCTCTGGGATTCAGAGCTGAAGCCCATCCTGCTGCAGTCACATGAAGGATTTTTGGCAGTGTGAGGTTGTGGCAGAGAGCAGAATTCACGGATCTTTAAACAGATGTGAGCTCCCAGTACATCTAAGACTGTAAATAGATATAGAAAAGTCTTCTACCTGATGATCAGTGGACCTGGGCCCTGTGTTTTTTCCAGGAAAAAGATAAAGTCTTTTGTTTAATTCATGATCCAGCACAAAAGGGATATCAGCCTTCATTTTAACCTTTGGTCACTGCCAAAAGAAATGCAAAGGGTCGGGCACATTGCAGGACCAAACAGAGGAGAAATAATCACCTACTCAGCATTTCACATCCCAAATTTGTTTCGTTTTCCCTTCAGCTGAGTCCCTGGATGATGTTTATTCAGTCCTTTCTGACACAGCTTCCCTGGACAGCCTCAGCTCCGCTCTCACTCCTGGGTCTGATGTCAGCAGAGCCCAGAGGGGCATTGCCCTCATCCCTCGCTGGCTCTGGCTGCAGAGGGATCCCGGAGCTCTCTCTGCCTCCCTTGGCAGGAACTTGGCACTTTCTGGAGGAGTCTGGCATAAGCCTTGGGGGATGGAACAAGCAGTGAGTGCCGTGAGCCAGCAGAGTGACAGGGATCAGTGCTGGCCGCCCTGGCAGCCGCCTCACCCTCTGCCAAGCCCCAGGAAATTGCTGTGGGGCTCTTCAGGGCACTTGCCTTTCATTCTCCATTCTCATTTCTCTTTCCACTCCTCTTATTTATTTTCCTAATAGTTCATTTTTTTCCCCATTCTGACTCTCATTTTGATATTTTTAATCGCATTCAGAGTGGAGGGAAGAGGGTGACCCAGTGTCCTCGTCAGTGACACCCAGTCTGAGGCTTGACTGACAGGAGGTACCATTAGAATCAGCATCCCTCCTCTGACAGAGGCTATCCGTGTTAACATCTCTGTACTCTGGGCTATGGATTTGATCTCCCCGAGCTGTAAATTATGAGTGACTCCATCAAAGTCAGAGGCATTCCTGCAGTGCTGACACGGGGGAGGTCAGCTGGGACTCGTGCTTTCAGGATTTCACATGTCTGGCTGGGCTGGTGCTGGCCACTTCTGCTGTTCCCTCGTGTGTGTGCTGGCACTCAGCTGGCAAAAGGACCTGCTGTGAGTGAGCTTCTCACTGCCTTGGATTTCTTGAAGATCAGGCTCACGCTGGCGTTTGAGCTTGGCTGTGGAGACAGAACCCTGCAATACTCTATTGGAAATCATATCAATATCAAAACACAATAAAACTGAACCAAAACATCTGAAATTGTTTTCTCTGTGTACACAGAGTGTGTCTCCTTGGGGTAAAACTGCTCTTTCAGAGTTCACGTGGAAAGTAAACTCCTGCAGGCACAGAAAGTTCAGCTGAAAACAGCAGGCCAAGATTAAACATCTCCAAAGTTAAACTGAGAGGAGGAAAATGATTTTGCCTTCAGTTCCACAATTTTACACCCCTGTTGTATGACCAGTTTCTGTGCTGGTAATTTCTTTGCATTAGAGAAAGCCATGAATGTTCTGGAGGAGGCTGAACTCTTAGAAGAGGATCCGTGGGAAGGGGGGAAGAATGCAGAGTTTTGATTCATGCCAGAAAGAATGTGCTCACTAGGAACAAAGTTTACAAAACTCGTTTCAGGAGGTACAAAACCACAATGAGATCAAAACCTGCGTGATCAGACTGACTTGGAAAACAGAGTAAGTAACTGCAGAAACTGGTACACAGGGAAAGTGGGGAGGGTCAAAGGTGGAGGAGCCCTTAAATCTCTTTTGCAACTGAGAGAAAACAGAAAAAAAGGTTTTTAAGAACTCCATACTTTGTATTCTCTCAGATAATGAGAACATAAAACGTCTGGTTTTCATCTTTTTTACACTTATGTAAAATTAGGATCAACTCACCAAGTTAATGGAGTTACATAGGTTTAAATCTGGCAGAAGTGAGATAAGAACCAGGCCTGTCAGTTCATTAAGGACTTCATTAACTGTGACTGCAATGTCTTGCAGAGCCCGTGTTGCTGCAAATAACAACATGTATTTGAGGCCACGGGAAGGGATCCTGAGTGCCCTGGAGGGTGCTCCACAGGCAGCTGCCCATTCCCAAGGCTGAAGCCAGAGGGCTCTGGATTGTTGCTCTGGGAATGGTGAATCTGTGTTTGTCCAGCCCCAGGAATTGTGCCTGGAACAGGGCGGATGCACACACGGGAGGCTCTGACCTGTCATCTGTGACAAACAGAAAACACACAGAGAGCTGCACACACCGAGGATCTTCCATTTCATTAAACTTTGTCATGACTCCTTGGCTGGCAAAACTCTCCTGTTTATGTTTATCTCAGATGGAAGTTAAATATAAAACTTCATTCCACCATTCTGGGCTTTCTGCTGAGGGATTGCTGATGGTCTCATGATGCTACTCAACCCACTCTATGCCAATTTGGCTCAAACATCAAGATAAATGTGTATTAAAAACCATCCACGAGAAGGATCTGAATAACAAAGCAATGAGCAGCTCCCTCACAAACTTTATTCCCCTTCAGGACTGACGGGCTCCATCACTTCAGCTTTGCTGTTTGATCAGATGGGAAATGGTGCAAATATCCCACATCCCACTGTCAGGGCAGTTGGGAACAACTGCACATCCTTTTGTTTAAGTTACAGGTCAAGCAGCAATTTCCCAGCACAGCCCCTAATGAAAGCAAAGATTTTCCTTCTTTTAAGCACACATCAGACCAATCTAATTTACTGGGGAGAAAATTCACTTTAGTGCAGAAGGACAATCCAGACGTATACACTACTTAGGCTCTTGTTAAGTGAAAATTGGGATAAGTGGTACTAAGTGGATGCATAGATCTTAAGCTTGTCCTCTTCAATAGGGTGAATTTTAGCCTTAATAAGAAGTGTAAGTAGAGCATCAGTGTTGTCTGGATCCTTCTGAGGATCATTAACACACAGCTGAGTTTCCCCATAAAGATGTAGCACAAAATGGGAATTAATTGAGCTGTTTCAGTAGTTATGTACTTCTTGCTTTTTGCTTCTTACTTGTAAACTGTGAACTCTATTATGTCTGGTCCAAATTATGCTGGAGAAAAAGGTTTTGAATTAATTTCTATCAATCCTTCCTGGGATTTCCTTATGTGTTTCTACTCCATTTCTGCTTTATTTGTTCTGCTGGAAATTTATCATATCACAAGGAAATCCTGCAGACACTTAATTTAGTCTTGGTGTGAGTTTCTGGGTTTGTCCTTGAGAAGGTCTGCTTGGAAGGCAGCGAGGGAAGCTCAGATATGCATATGTGATATGGGCCCTCCAAAGAAACTTCAGAGCCACAGTTCCAGTCACCAGGGAAGGGCTGATGGCAACCTTAACCTGGGGAAGGTTCACACTCTGCCCGAGGGAGCACCAGAGGAGTTTGGCTGCGTTTGTCCTTCCTTTGGACAGCAGCACCAGACACGTAAAAGGCCCAATTCTCTCATTCCTAAGGAACACTGGGTGTAGCAGTGGTGTAACTCTGGAGATGGATTTGATTTCAGACAAGCAGCTCTGCAAGGGAGAATAATGCTGTAACTTCAGCTGCAGGCAGCCAGACCTCCATCCTGGAAAAGGGGGGACCTTCTCACTCTCCACAACCCCTGACAGGAGGGTGCAGCTCCACAGATGGGGGTCAGGCTCTTCTGCTGTGTCCAAAGTGAAGGGATGAGAGGAAATTGGTTTAAGTTGCACCAGGGAAGGTTCAGATTAGCTGTCTGAATATTTTTTTTCACAGAAAGAGTGGTCGGGCATTGGAATGAGTTGCTCAGGGAGGTGGTGGAAGTGTTCAGGAGGCATCTGGACGTGGCACTTGGGGACAGGGTAGGGGTGATGATGGTGGTGCTGGGTTGGTGCTGGGACTGGATGATCTTGAAGGTCTCTTCCAACCCTGACAATTCTGTGGTTCTGTGAACACTGGGGCCTGCTCTGCTCCTCTCAGCGTGGTGGCATTTCTGGTTCCTAGGGATGGTCACTCCCATCAGTGCCCGACTCCACACCTCAGAGGGATGAGAATGGACGATCCTGCTCTGCCCAGAGCAGTCACCTGAGAGAATTTCATTAGATGTTCCCAAGCAGGTGACCTGAATTGCTAATAGAGCTTGGAAGATTCCCTTTTCCTGTCGTATTAATTTTTTTTTCCCACTTGACCCCTTGTGGCTTGTTCAAAAAGCCCCATTGTCCCAGGGAGATGTAAACGACACCTTGGTGTGAGAGCTGGTGCTTTTGGCTCGTGGCCCTGATGTCATCTCAGTGCTCTGTGCATCAGAAGAACGTCCCCTGACACAGACATTGCTTTACCTTCACTGCAGTGACTCATCATTTTCCCACAATTAAATTTTTTGAGCTCTAATGCAAAGCAGACTTATCTGCTTTGACAGGACAGTACAGAATAAACAGAAAAGACTAAATTTGTATTGGCAGCTACCACTGCGCTGCAGTTATGAGTAATCCAGCACAACCAGAAAGGACACCAAGAAATCAAAATAGACTCAAGTGGCTGGGGAGCCACAAGAGAAGCCAGAGCTGTTGGTCCCCAGGAACTCCCTGGTTGAAGCTGTACCAAGACACTGGATGGGAACAACAGCAATAAAGGTTTCCAGGAATTCTCGCCTATCTCTCTCTCTCTCGCTATATATATATATTTTTTTTTTAATCTTTTATTGTCTTTTTTATTTCATAAAAAAAAAGCTATGGCAATGTGGGTAATTTCTGTGTGTGCTACAAAGACTAAGGGGAAAAAAAAAACCTCCTCACAATGTGGACCAGCATTCAAACACAGCAATTTCCTCCACCCTGTGCCCTCCTTCACTCACACCAGCAGTTCCCACTGAGTGTCCCATCTGCCCACTCCCCATTCCCACTAAAACTGTGGGATGCTGGGATGGGGCTGGAGTGTGACCCAGCCCCACCAGCAGAGAAGCTGCACACTCCAGGGGCTCCAGGAGGCTCCTGGAAACCATCACTCCCTGCACTGGTTTCCAGTCAGATTTGATTTGTTCTGGCCACATGCTAAAGACAATCACCTGGTGTCACAGATGCTTTCTTGTGGTGGGGACATCTGTCACACCTGGAAATGTTTGTGGAAGAGGAGGGAAGCCAATTTTACACAAAAAAAATGGTTGAATCTTACCTTGGAGGTCCTGGTTTGCAGAAGAGAACTGATTCAAGAACTTAGGAATCTTCTAACTGAGGAAAGACCTGCACTGGATCCAGCTGGGTTTAATTCCCCCCAAGACCCTGGGCTCAGTGTTGCTGGATGGTCCAGTCAGGAAATCTAGGAATGAGGAAAAACATGGAATTTCTTATTATGTTTATATCCCATGGCTCCAAATTTACATGTGCAGTTTCTGCATCTGCACGTGCACATCAATAAACCTATGGACAAGGGAACAGAACTTGCTGGCTCGTGTTTCAGCAAATTAGGACATGATTACACACAGTCAAAAATCTGGATCCTAAACCTTTGTGCACTTCTGTTGTGATATTTTGTAATTGCTAATTGCAACAATATCTGCGCAGGGTATGTAATTCAACATGACAAGTGTTTTTAGCAGCAGGTGAATAAGATCAGTTATTGAAACAGCAAAATTATTGCCAACATTGAGGAAATTAGATAAAAATGCAAGGTCCAAAGAGCCTCATTCATATCAGATCTAACACAAGCTGGAGTAAACACAGAGAATTGTTAACTTTACATGTCAATAAATTATTTAAATAGTTTGTAAGAAAACAGAATGGCTTGGCACAGTTCTGACTTTTGAGCATCATAAACAGAGCAGTAATGCTACAGAGCTCCACTCATCCATTTACATTTTGGACTGCTCACCTATTGCTTTCTGTGTGTAAATTGGAAACCCTTGAACATTCATACACCAGACACAAATTCCTGGTTTTCATTTCTCCCATCCCCGTGCAGAGGGAAGCAGAAGCTCTTTTTGTCACATGTGAAATCTGCTTTCACTGGCTTACATTGAGTCTGAGTTTTGGTCCTTAAGCAACATTTGGCCCCATTTATTCCAAACTACCACAAGCCCTCATCTTGCCCCCCATCCTCTCAGGAGGTGATGCCTGGAGGAAGCTGTGAGCAGCTCCAGTTGCTCTCTGGGAATGCCAATTCAACCTTTGTGTCTGCACTGGAAGCTTTGGGAGCTCGGTCTGAGCAGGATCTGCTGGTGGTGCCCAGTGCCAGCAGTGTGCCAAGGGGACAGGAATGGACCTGGCTCTGGGCCAGGGCGTTTTTGGACTGCCATGAAGAGGGCCTTCACTTTTAATTAATTTTTAAATGCAAAGCATCAAGGAGGTGTTATCCTTAACGAGAAGGACAGGAGCACCTTGCCTTTCTCTTGCCTCCCAACATGAAATAAAGGCTGCTGGGTGTCCTGCAGGATCCCCTCTGTGAGCACGTGTTTGCTTGGGATATAACAGGACAGGGATGTGGCCGTGTCCTGCAGCACCTGGGGCTTCAGATTCGCTTCTCACACAGCTGCAAAGAGATCAGTTTGGCTTTCACAGCCCATGTGCACTCTCCTGCAGCTCTGCAGTCAGGATGATGAGCAGCACAGATTCTCCTGTCCAGCTGCAAGCTCTGCTTTGCTTTGTGGCAGCGTTGCTGTTAAAAGCAGGGGAATCACAAAGCACAGGTGAAAAGGATTCACCTGAGTGCTCTCTCTCTGTCTCTTGGCTAAGTTTCACATAACACTGGGTATTTAGGAGCTGTTTCCCTTTCCCCCTCCAGGACAGGGATGGTGTGAGTCTGCCCCAGCCCTGCCTGGGAGCAGCAGGAGGCTGTGGCAGGATGGGGCCCTTTGATCCCTGTGCCCCTGGACACCTGCAGCGTTTGGGGCAGCCTTCAGGAGGATTTCACAGCTCACAGCTCACTCCTCCTTCCTTAACCCTCTGCCCTGTTTACCAGAAAGAGTTTTATCTGATTTCTCAGTGTTGGCTCCCTGCTCGTGTCCTGGCGATCAGTTCATAAATAAAACTGCCATTTTCGTGTCTCTGGACATGCACAGGGAAAAGAGGCACTCAGGAAATATTTATGGCCAAAGTCAGCATTTGTAAAGCAACGCCACAGGCCCACGGCCTTCCCACTTTTGTTTTCACTTTAAGATTCTTTCTTAATAAGGAATAATGAACATCAACACCCAGTTATTCAGTAAAGCAAAGAATATAAGCAATTTAATTAAATTAAATTAGCACAGCCAAGCAAACAAAGCAGTAATCATTCAAGTCCTCTATTTAGGCTGCAGCCATAGTGATAGACTGAAGAATAACAACACATTCCAGTTAAGGACAATTACTATTAAATTTTTATTTTTTGAAAATCTCAAACACTGAGTAAATACTAATTTTTGTCACAAAAGGTTCCTTTTAAATCGTCTTTCCCTCTCACTTCAGAATGTGACAAATCCCAGACAGAATTGGTCTTTTATAAGCTTCATTTTACAGGAGTATATTCAGCATTATCTTCTCCACACAGTTTGAGCCCGTATCCTCCTGGGAGTCTCCACCACTTTCCTTGAATGTACTAAAACAAGGATTGGCCAGTCCAGAACAGTAAAGGATGAAGGTATTAGAGAATAGTCTTGGGTCAAGAATTATTATTGCTAGAGGCCTCCAAAATCTAGTTATGGGTTTCAGCAAACCCTGTGGGCTCTTATGATAATGCTTTTCTACAGTATTATTGTTATATGGCACTAAATCAGTCAGATTCATGAGCAACAAGAGGTCAATGTCTGATTGAAATTCATAAGGTCAAAAAGGAAACTAAAAATCAATTTATAAGATATGAAGATTTAGGTTCAAACTATATCCATGAGCAATAAAATTTCACATCCATAAATGTAAGAAATCAGTTATTAAACTTGAGGGGGGGAAGAAGACTTATTAAGTTTTACACACACATAAGGCAGCTAACACATAATTTTATCAGACATTACTGAAATCCTATGTGTAATATAAGAGATGATGGGCTAAAACGCTAAATGGTTTAGCACTAAATTATTAAGTGATGTATCCCTAAGGTATTAAAAAGATAAGAAATGCAGAGCAGGTGTCTCTCCCACCAACTCTTGATCACCAGTTTAAGTGCATATTGATAACAAATGCACTTTAGAGGCAAAATAGTATCAGTAATATTTTTGCTGTGTGAAAGCCTCATGTCAGAATAACTAAAAGCTTCTACCTGACAAAGAAATGTTCATATATATTACATATATATATATATATATATATAAAATCATGTTAAGTGTGAGCTCCCTGTAGAACAGAAACAAACCTCCAGAGAAGTGGAGTTGGTTTGGTGCTTACCCACAAGTAAATAACACAGGGGAAACAACAACTCCACTGCACTGAGAAGGAGAATTACAGCAAGCACTCTTACCTGGGCTCAAATGAAAACGCATTTTTATTAAAACTACAGATTAATGGAGATTCCTGGAAGCCAAAAGGTATAAAAATGGCATACTGCAGACAAATGTGGTTATTTCAAGCCTAGCCTGTGGATTCCACAAGAACTCTTTATCCCTTGCTATTAATTTTCCAGTTGTCCCCCCTTTGGATTGGTGATTGCTCAGAGGATGCTGCTGGAAATTGAAGCATCCCTCACATCCAGGGAGTGGACATGGGATAGAAATGGGGCACAGGGCTCGTGCACACCTTGGCTCATCTCTGATGAGGTTTTCCTGGCCCAGGACAACTCCTGCATCTGTGTGCTACAGCATCTCTGAGAGGGATGCACTGCACTGAGCACAGAAAGGTGACAGAAATCAGCTAAAAAATACCATAATGTCCAAAAAGAAACAGGAAGAAGAGAAATGTCAGTGGACTTAAGGCAGATTATAAATGAAAGGGCACAGTGTCATGTTTGGTGGTGGTTGGGGATTGTGTGGAAAGCATTTTCTGTGCCTCAGCCAAGTGCAAAGCAGCAGGGTGCATTCCTTGGATTGAAGCAGGTGGAATTTCAGAGCAAGATCTGCCCAGCTTGGCCATTTCTTCAGGGATGCCATTCCCACACAATGAAGTCCTTGTCTTCATTTCAGTGGGTTTTAAAGGAGGTCCAGATATAAATTCCCCCAAAAATCAGAATTCTCCCTGAGTTTGATACTTTTATTTCCGTAGAGCTCCCAATCCAAGGGCACCGTGAGCCAGACCAAGAACATTTGAATGTGTTTTAGAGCAAGAGGAATTAAAAATAGAAGTGACCAAGGTTGGGGTTTTCCCCTCTTTGTAATATTTTGGTTTTCATTTGCCTTTTCAAGGCAGAGACCAGCACTGAGATTTCCAAGCTTTGCTCTCTGGGTGGGAATAAGAAAAATTACAAAAAAATGTACCGAATTCTTGGATAATAACGTGGCTGTGGGGATTTAATGAATTCCTGGGGGACTTCCCAAATTGCAAGAGTGGCCAGCATTATGTCATTGCTGGGATCCAAGATGTGTGCAGAATAATTAGGTAAAATTACAGCAAGTGATGATTTTAGAACTTTCTCCTTTTTTTCTCTCTACATAAGCAAACTTCCATGACTTAATTATTTGTTAATGTAAGAAGCAACCAAAAAAATTCAGGTTTCACAATGAAAATGAACCATTCTTATGCTTGTTTACAATGATTCTGGAGTAAAATTACCTAAAAAGGTTAAGATTGTTATATTAGCTGTATTTTAATACAGTAGAGTTTAAATTATATTACAAAAAATTATAGATAATTATGGAAAATGATACATTCTGTGTCTAGCTTAGGATACCTAAACACTCCCGTAAAAATGAAATAAGGTTCTATTAATGCCATAAACCTACTTAATAAAAGTTGCTTTCATATTCAAAACCAAAATATTAAAGCATGCTCCATATCTGAAAGTCAAAAGTGAAAGAATAAATTAACTAAGGTTAAGAACCTTGTAGCAGCTGACTAACAAAGCTCTAGGGCATTATAAAATTTCATGCTCTTGTAATAAAAAGGATAAAGAATTGGCTAGAAGACCACTAAAAGTTAAAATAAATGAACATAAAGTAGATGAAAAAGCTTGACACGGCTGAGACCACAAATGTGTAAAGACCAAAGACACAGTTTTAAGCCATTAGAGGACTGAATTAAATGCAAAATGAATCCTAGTAGTAAATTAATAGAAAATTACAAAGGTAAATGAGCTCTTTTTCCCAGTTACAGAAAACTTTTAATATAATTTTTTTCCAGCACTTGAAAACATTAGAAGTGTGGTGAGTTAAATCCTGGCACATGCCCAAGCCAGAAACAATTCCTAATACTTCTGGATATGGAAAAAAAAATCAATTTTTATAGAACAGACAGAAGCAGGATCATACGAGGCATTTTTCACTTAATATCAGGTGGGAGCAATCACCTTTAAATTATCTTCTAGAGTGTGTTCAAGTTTTACCTCTGAGCTCAGCCCCACCTTCGCTTGTGTAAACCTTCGAAAGCAAGGATGAGAAAAGATCAAATATTTGAGACTTGTTTTGTTGTTATTTCCTAATCAGTGGATGAGAGTGAGAGGGGAAGAGCTTGCAAAAAGTAAAGGCACATTATAATGTAAAGAAAAAAGAGATGAGGCAAGGCAGCCAAAATCTGTAACTTTGCAAGATCAAATACAGACAAAATGTGGAAGGGAACAAACCTCTGGTCCTGACACATTGTGTTCACCAGCTTGAGAAATGTTTGCCTCTCTGGCCACTTCTGCATTGGGAAAACCTGTTGAGGATGAGAAAATTGGCAATTACGGATCTAGCCTGGCTCCCAAGTGACAAAACCAGAGGGATGGGAAAGGAAAACACCTTCTGACCTCAGAGCATCAGTGCTTTGAACCCCAAAATGGTTTCATAGCTGAGGCTGGATCCCTCTGCTCCGGTTACAGCACCCAGAAATCTTCCTGAGCTTTATTCTGTGCTGTATTTTGCCTTTGGAAGGCTCAGCCCTGTGCTGAAATAGGGTCTGGTTTGGTGTCTGCAATCCAAGGGTTCAGAGTGTGATCAGTCACTGCAGGTGGGATCCATCTCTCTGCAGAGGTCTGAGCAAACCCTGCCCGTGGAAGCTGAGTCTCACTTTATGTTTGAAAAGTTCCAAGTGACCCAGCACCAAATTCCCTCCATCATCCTAAGCCACGGGCAGGGGTAAGGCGCTGTTTATTGTTGTAAAAATACGTTTTCCCCCATGGGCTTCCAAATAGATGAAGTGCAAGAGTTTTTCTAAAACCAGGAGCCCCACGAGTGATTGGAAAGAAAAGATTTATGGGCAGTGCAGGTCTGGCTCTACAAGCAGAAGTACAGAGGGTTTCTAGGGCTCTCAGCACAGCTTCTGAACTTTGGTTTCAGCTGCTTTGAGGAGCTGTCTTTCTCCAATTCTTATTCCCTAGGGTTTTGGTTTGGCTTCCAGGCTCTTTGTGGGTGTTTTACCCCCATGGGCTGCTGCAGGGTGAGGGAATTGGTGCTGGAGTCTTAATGCAACTCCTTGTGTGACCTCTTTGTCATCTCCACCACGAAGGTTCCCCTCTGTAGGGCTGGAAGGAGCTCTCCTGAGTGCATGGGAAGGCACATCCCAGTGGGAAGCCTGGTCCAGCCTGGTCCAGCTGTGGAGTGGCAACAGAGGCACATCCAGCTCTGAAGGACAGTGCTGCACTCCAGGACAAGGAATCCCTCAGGGATGGAGGTGAGCAGGGCACCAGGATGAATTCCTGCAGCCTCCAGGTTGGAAATGGTGCAGCTGAGAGGGTTTTGTGCCAGCCACCCAAATTTGGGAGAGAGGATCTGATTGCTCTGCCCCTTTTTAGCCCACGGCAACTTTTGGGTGGAAAACTTAGAAGTTTAAGTTGAAAAGGCACAAATGAAACTCTGGAAATGGAGGAGCTGGTGGGAAAAGCTGAAGTTCAGCCACGTTGGTGATAACAGACAGAGGCTTTTGAGTGTTTTGCAGGAGCCCATCAGTTCTCTTCATTAACAAACTGTCCTGGCCCTGTTTCTAGAGCAGCCCCAGCACATCAATCTGACCATTTCTAATGAGATAGAGGATGGGACTGCACGGGCCAGACTTGCTTGTCAGCCACTGCCTGATGGGTTTAAGTAAGAAATGATCCTTCATTAATTAACCTTCACTTGCTATGTAGATTCACTCATTGAGATGCAGGTAATTAAGCCAAGGTCATTTCAAGGACTGACAGAGCAAAAACAGCAATGCAAAGGTGCTGTGGTTGTTTTGATCAAGGGCTTTCACTGCAGTTGTTTTGGTGTGACAGTGACACGCTCAAAAGTGGCCTTTTTTGGGGGGGGGGAAAGAAAACCACCCTGGTTTTTTAATGTGTCACTCCAAGGCTAAATAGGTTTTGGACCCAACTGTATAGACTTGGGATTTGGGGTAGATTAGGAAAAAAAAAATATCTGCAAAGTCCAGAAAATTCCAGAAGAAAAAAACCCCAATAATATATGGAAGAGAGGCAGGAATGAGCTTATTGGGAGGTCTTGACAGTGACTGAAATATCCCTGCAAAAAAAGACTCTCAATCTTGCATTTCATTTAAAGTAATAGTCCCCAATTAAAACAGAACCACTCCAGTTAGAAAACTTTCTGTAAAAAATAGAAGTGTAATTTGTCTTGGTGCTCAGATTAATCTCCCTGGCTTTTAACCCTTGCCCACGAGCTGGTGCAGCCCTGTGGGGAGCTGGGCAGTGCAGGCTCTGCTCCCTCCCTCCCTCCCAGGTGTAAAACTCCAATTATGGCCCCTTTCTAGCTTGGGGACAGAACAGCATTTCCTACAGCTCCTCCAAATTAGCTCCTGCATCAGTCCAAGCCGTGTAAAACTCCAAACTTTGATCACTGTTGAGAGCAAAGTGAATATATTGAACCTGCAAATAGCCTTTGGCTCTTTGCAAGTGGCTCCCTTATAATTTGAGTGTTAGATTAAAGTTGCATGTTATAGATTTTAATGACTCGCTTCCATTTGGGCTCCGAGTGCCACTTGCTGGGGATTATGTGACCCGACTCCCCAGCATGTCCCATTATGGGCACTTAACCTTGAAAGTTGTAAAGACAGAACATTTAATCTGTTAAACACGGGCAGAATCAGAAGGTTATATAATTACAGGTAATTTGGCTTAGCACTTCTGGTGCTTTTCAGTGATGAAAAGAAATTTTGCTGAAAATTTTATCCTCAAGAAACGGAAAAGAAATGAAAAATATTAAAGAAAATATTGAATGTTACGGGACAAAAAAATATTTGTTGAGCTATATACACAAATTTGTTTCAATTAAGGCCTTCAGTAATCATTAGTAAACTTCTACAAGCAAAGAACAAAATTCAGTGTTAACAGTTGTGCAGAAAAACCTGGGGCAGATAAGAACGACTTTGAAATTCTTTTTCCACAAATATTCCTGAGAAGTGTAAATTAGAGCCTTCAGCAAATCACTATCTCCTTATGGAAATTCCACAGCTGGGCAAACAGCAAATTGTTTCCATTGCGAAATAAAAAATCAATAAAATTAAAATCTTCTGAAAAAGAGGAAATAATTCACTCCAGCAGAAAAGACCAGATAACAACAGATTATAACAGATAATAACCAACACATTCTGGCTTTATGGTGATGAGGGAAGGGCACAATTCTATAGAGATTACAGAAGATTTTTTATTCTGAGTTTAAGAAAATTGATGCTTCAATAAAGGGAGATTTTTGGGGGACCATTTTACCACTCACAGGTGTTTCTGGACCTTTAAAACACTGACCTGAGTAATTAAAGGATGCAGGTGTATTATTATTGTAAATAATAATAATAATAACAACAACAACAACAACAATAATAATAATAATAATAATAATAAATCCCCCTGGAATCAGATTTAAGGGGATCAATCCTTATAGCTCAGATGTTTGTAACCAAGAAATACCTGAGAAAAGTTTTACACAACACCTTTAAAGTGGGGGGAGAGAGTGAGATGAGAAATAAGATACGAAAAGCTGAATGTTTGCTAATTTCAGCCTAAAATTCATTTTCCACAAGGAACCAACAACATGCCACGAAAAGGATGGAGAAACCCATGGCTGGACCAACACTTGGACACGCTCCACACCCAGTGGGGTTTAACATGGAGGAAAACCATTGGGATTTCCATTTCAATCCTCAAAACCTACTTTGTAACTGTTTTCTAAAACAAAAAACCCAACCATTTTCATTTCCAATCCCCCTGGGGAGCTCCTGGTGGCCCAGCACACGATGGCCACTGCCCAGTCAGCCCTGCCCTGCCCGGCACACGAGTGCCACACGTGTCACAGGCACTTGGAGCTGCTTTTGGCACATCTCACACACATCACCAGAGCCGCAAAAATGAGCAATTAGAACTGTGTTTCATTTGGAAATCTGAATTTTCAGCACCACCAACATTTTTTTCCCAGGAAGGCAACACTGTCAAAATGTTTTGTTTATGCAAAGCTCTAAAAGGGAAAAAAAAATGCCAACCAAACTAAAAATATGAAGTCAGCTGAACCTGAACGGAGCTCCAATTACACCCATTTTTTTAAAGCTTTTGCGAAAGTGTTTGAGCTTAATTAGGTTAAGCTATTTCAAAGCATGCCCAGTTGTTGTAATTTGTTTATGAGACAGAGTTGCTCTTTGATCATGAATGTTCATTTTTATAGAAACCCTGTTATCAGTCTCTGGATAAGAAACAAAATGAGCAGTGTTTGTGGTAAGAAAATTTAGAAAAGTTTAGGGAGCTCAGAAAAGAGCTGTCTTCTTAATAAAAGAAAGACATGACTTAATTTAGCATGTGACGGCAGGAGGGTAAGTAAATGAATTTTTAGGGAAGAAAGGGAAACTAAAGTGTGTTCATTTATCCACCCTGCCAAAGATATGGTGCTGGAGAACCTCACCCTCAACTTCACCACTTCTTGGGGAAAGCTCCTCCAATATCTGCTCGTCATTTGTATCTTTGGAAATTCTTCCATTCTCACAGAAAAAGAATACAAATCATTCTCCAACCTTGAAACTGCTGCTTGATAAGGATATTTTAGAGAGAGTTAATCAGAAGGGCGAAAAAGGTACAATGGAGTGCGAGAGTCCCTCGGAAAATACTCTGGCTCTTCATTTTCAAGGAGCAAGCCGTGGCTGTCGGTGCAATTGGGTAACAAGAACATCCTCAGACCATCTTTATTTCAGAGCAGGAATCTGGGTTAGAGGCTGTGGGTTGGCTTTCAGTTTCTCTCTCTGGTTTTTTTTTTTGGTGTTTTTGTTTCAGTCTTTCCCGTGGTGAGATGGGTGCATTAGCTGCACGGCTTTCGAGCTGCAGATCATCCAAAATACATGAATACATCGTGGCCTTTGGGAAGGGCTGGATTCACAGAGCATTTAAATGAGGTTTTTTTCCGAGATGGCATGAAGATATTTTCGCACTCCGAGGGGAATAATGCAGATCTGTCCAAGTTCCCTGTACCAGCAGAGCTCTCTCTCCCTGGAACACGCTACAGAGTGGAGAAGAGCTTCATATGCAAAAAATTGAGTTTTAAAGCTTTGCTCAGCTTTTTTTTTAAATTATTATTAATTTATTTTCGAAACGCAGCTGATGATGTTGAGCAGCCCACGAGCATCCTTGCACGTCCCAGGATGCCAGGATTGGTCAGCTCGGAGCCATCTCACCTGATTTATGCACAAATTAGTCACGGATGCAAATGAGATGTGCAATATTTGTACACTTCCTCAAACCTTGGTCTTAATGACTCACCTTCCAAAACAAAACTAATGATGTTGAAGAGCGATATGCAAATATTTGCTCTTTGACAATGACATCTCCAAGAAGCAGCCAAGGCTCCTGTATCATTAGTAAGGCCAATCAACTTACTCAGAGTAAACAGCTTAAGTTCAGCGAGCTCAGTCTCTTCTCTTCACAATTAACTTTGAATTACTTTCACATTTTTCAAATGTGTTCAATAGCCAACATTTATTTTGAGTCAGGGCCAGATTTATGAAGGTATTTTTTGTCCACAGGAGCTGGACACATTCGCTGCTCAGGCACTTCTTCAAAACTCACCAAGCACTAAGCTTTGCTTGCATCTGACCCTCATTTTTGGTCTTTCTGGTGGACAGAGCCTCCTTTTGTTCGTGGTCTCTGCACTTTTGGACACTGAGATGATTTCTTAGATTGAAGGGACTAAATCACCTGGCTTTATTTTTACTCCAACTAGGCTGCATTTGGATACTATATCCATACTTAAAATCTGCTTTCCATAAATGTTATACAACATTCCCTTAAAAATTGCTGTTTCAGTTAACGTTTCTGCCCGTAAATCAGTCACTGGAATATTCAGAGAAAGCAAATATGAAAGGGGTGTGAACACAGCTGAAGGCTATTCAATGTTTTATTCAAGGGAGTTTTCATGGAAAATATTTTGAGGTATTTGCTTAGTTCTAATCATTACCATGGGACGCCCTGGAAATCCAATAGTGACAGAAGTGCCAAAACTTGAAAGCAATTAAGCGTGTTTGAAGAAAGAAATTTTCATTTTCTGTTTGCGCTGAAGTTTTGGTGCAGGAAGGAGAGAGCCCAGCCGAGCCAAATTCCACAATTCTCGCAGCATCCAGCAGTTTAGAAAGCCATGGATCTACCCTGAGCTCTTGGACACCTTCTATGACTATGGGGAGATTTTTTTTTTCTTTTCTGTCAATTTTTTTGGCCGTTGCTGAACTCCAGGCTGCTTACATTTTCCAGGACATACCACAGGCAACAAAAGTGTGTTGGGATGGAGTTCCTGGAGAGAAAACTCCACTTTCTGGGTTTGTCTGCAGCCAGGGGAGCATCAAGGAAGGGCTGGACGTGGCACTCAGAGCTCTGGGCTGGGGACAAGGTAGGGGTCAGCCACAGGCTGGACTCAGTGGTCTGGGAGGGCTTTTCCAACCTCAGCAAATCTGGGATTCTGAGATATCTGAGCTGCTGCTGAAGCAGCTCAAGTCCTAAGAACAAAACACCAGTGAATTTGTCGTGGGCAAATTCAACCCGAGCACAGTGTCCCCTCTGCAGGGGGTCAGGCACCTTTAGGACACTCAGATTTTCAAGCTGCTGGTGGCTTAAAGGGTGCTGAACTTATGCAGGCCTCATTTCCCATTTAATGGGAGTCCAGGGAGCTGATTCCATCCGGGATTCACTCCGTAATGTGATAAATGGAGCCTTCAACAGCCGGCTCCAACCTTGCCATGGTGCCAGGGCTGTGCCAGCCTTCCCTGACGGGATTTTAGCAGCCAGAGCTGAGATGTGAGAAGGGTTTTTGTGCTTGCAAAGTTCAGCACCGAGCTAAGGCTGAGCATTAGCACTTCCCTTGCTTTGCATTCCAAGGGTTCTCTGTCTGGGCTGCGTGTTCAGAGAGATAACAACAATGAGAGCTCGTGGAAATGCGGTTTCCTCCTCCTCCCCAGCGATAAAGCACGAGATAATAGAGACATCGCCTCTGAAACACATTGGGTCGAATTTTGGAAGGCCAAAATATGAAGGCATTTCATACATTAGGCTGGATGGATGAACTATCAGAGCATAAAAGAGCGCCAAGAACTCCAGGGGTTGGGTTTTCCCTTCAGGACTCGGCACTTAGCAGCTATTCAATTACTGGTTCAAGATAATAAAGCACAAATGCAACAGCTACTTTACACTATACTTCATCTTTCACTTCCTCATGAATACAGAATTGCAGTGCTGATCACACAAGCATCACACAGCTCCGTCCTGACATCCACAGCCTCAAAAAAACCCTTTCTGTGCGGTGGTTTCAGCTGAGTTTGAACACCTGGGCTTGGACATGGCATGGAAAAAACCCCATTGTTTCCTTTAGGAACGGGACCTTCACCAGTCCATAAAGCATGGGAATGGGGGTGGTTTTGGGATGTGCCCTCCAGGCTGTGTCTGGGTTAATATTAAAACAATAACAACCAGATGACAAAGGGTAACCCTGCATAAATAACAGGCAGGAACGCAGAGCACCATACACAAGCAGAAAACATGAAATCAACACAAAAGCTACATCACATTTCTCACTAGAAACTGCCTGGTCCCCATTCTGCCATCAGTTGTGGGGTAAAATGACTTTAAACATTGTAATTGAGGGCCTAATGGAACCAATTTTCTATAATCACCTGTACATCCCCAAAGCAACCCCCTGGGCTACCCCAGGAACTCATTCCCATTAACTGTCTCTCGGCTCCACTTCAGTCACAGAACTTTTCATTCCGATGTTTACTTTACAGTGGTGCCATTAGGAAATATCAGAAATGTTAACATTTTAATATAACGAGGCGGATGCAACTCGGTTTTTTCCTTGCAATAGCAACTTTCTGGAAGTTACAAAAACATGACATTTTGTAATAAGTAAGCAAAAAACCGCACCAACAAACCCAAATAAACGAAAAGAGGTAATTGAGATGCAGATACTCCAAATATGAGGTGCTGATGTGATGAGCCCCTGGGTAAACTTTGATACTTCTTGAAGAAGGAGACTGGGGACCAAGCTACAATTTGGTCCAGGGAAGAAGGAGAGCACGTCTCTTCTTCTCATTTAAAATGTTCCTTTTAGACATTTCGATGCTGAAGTCAACAAGGTGCTTCAGCACATGCCTGAATCCCTGCCCAGCCATTTCCCTCGGTGCCATAAAATACGTTTGATAATTTGCACAATGCTTGAGAGACAACTGGTGATTTGTAATCCGTAAATCCAATGAACTTTTGACATCTCCCGTTGCCTGGGTGAGGCAAGACATCCATTCCGCTCCTAATGGGGGAAAGTTGAGGCACAGTATGATTTGTTTTCCTGATGTAAATGTGGCACAGAGCTATATTTTGTGAATGGCTGATGGATCTAATGAAAGCATTATCCCTTAACACAATACAAAGTACAATGAGATGAAACATTCCGAGGTGTTTAGGCACTCACAAACACAGGTAGGGACTTGTAAAAATCCTTTTAAGCAGCTACTAGCAGACTTAGGCACTGATATTTTAAATATCTGCTTGACCAACTATGAAGGTGGCAGAAATTGGTTCTTTTCCCTCCAACACCGAGGAAAATCAGGGGTCAGAGAAATTGAGAGAATGCTGAATCATGCAAGATGCGAGGAAGCAAAACTCTGGAAATTTCTTGTAAAGGTATTTTTCTTCACCCCCATGGGGAAAATTCAAATTGTAAAATTCTGACTTCATGTGGAAATCTGGCAATTTCAGTCAGGCATTAATTGGAAAAGTTTTTTAGGTCAGTCTGGGATTGTGGGTAAGGGAGGAATGAGTAACACAGCCTCTGAGTAGCTAAAGCCCTTGTGGCTCTGGGATGTTAAGAGAGCAGACTCAGCCTTATATATCTTATTTAATCAAAGAATATATAACTTCATCAGAGCTGGCTTCAACTTTCAAGTAAAAATAAACCACTTCTATTACTGGAAATTATTAGATGCTTATATTACAGCCAAACATCCCAGGGTTTTTTGCCTTTCTGGATTCGCAGCTGAAGGAAGAGAACAAAAGAAAGAAAAAAATCTAAAAGAGAGAAGCAACAGCAGAAGCAAACCCCCAGCAATATTTATAGGTAAATCCTCTTTTGACTTTTAATAAAATGCAAACCTCATCTCAGTTTGGGAAGGTTTCCCTAGGAGGGGCTGGCTCTGAGGGAAAACCTGGAATCCCAAGCTCTGAAATAATTCGTGAGCTCACCTTGGCTGAGAGCACAAGGCAATCACCACAGGTCAGCTCATCCAGGGATAACCAAGGCTCTGTGTGGCTCATTCCAGGGCCTGGGAATGGGCACTCGTTGGTGCTTGACATTGAAGGCACCCTCAGTTTTATACCCTGGTGCTCAGGAAAAAACAGCAGCCTGAGTGTGGCTAATACACTGTATATAGCTAAATATATATATATATATATTATATAATATATATACTCTCTCTATATATATAATATATATATGCTATTAGAGA
>VZRV01007173.1:81447-151875 GCA_013398115.1 Falcunculus frontatus
GTGGAGGAAGCACCCTTCCTGCTTTCCAGCCAGCTTCTTCGGCTCCGTTTCTTAGACGGAGAGCTAAACCTTGTTTTTCTGGGACTTCGGATTCTTTTTTTTCTTCTCTTCTGGACTGGTTCAGAACATCAGAACATCAGAACCTCACCGGGGGACCTTCCCCCGGCCTGGAGGGGAGCCCCACGCCGACCCAGCTCCGAGGAGGACAGAGACCACACTCACAGAAGGACTCTCAAATCTTTCAGGTTTTCTCTCCACAGCGAGAGATTTCATTATTTAGCATTATTATTCTTTTCCTGTGTGTTTGTTAAATAAATAGTTTTTATTCTCTCTTTCACATTCCTCCGAGGAATATTTCTTTCCTGAACCTGGGTGGGGGAGGAGCGGCTATAACCTGCCTTCCTTTGAGGAGACGTTCCTTTTGGACATTCCCCTGAATTTGGCCCAAACCAGCTCAAGGAGACATCTGCATTAAAGGAGTTCCACCCCCAGAGCTTGTGAGCCATCGGTGCCACAGCCAAGGACATCCACCAACACCTGGGGCTCATCCCCTGCACATGCACCCCCAGATATCTGAGTAAGACAGAGAGAAGCACCAAAGCTTTCCAGAGATCCAGGGGAGGATATCTGGTGGTCTAAACTCCAGTTTCTGTCCTCAGTCCAGAGCTGGCATTATTGAAATAATCCTTGAGATGACCCCCAGTTGTCAAAAATCAAATCAGATTTACAAAATGCTTTCGGTTCTAGAGGAAAGGTGCTGTAGGGATAGAAGGTGGTATTACTATTATTATTATTATTATTTTTATTATTATTACTATTACTATAATAAGACAAGTTCCCCATGTCCCTTGGCGATAATGCAGCTCTCTGAGAGGGATAAACTATGGAGCCAACGTGAACCAGATTATTGCCTCATAAAACGGGACACCTGCCCTATTATCCCTTAAATAATAAGTACATAAAACAAATTTGACTGTAATAATAAAACATAATGGTGAAATATTTATGGGTAATTCTTCAACGCAGCACACGAGGATTAAGCCACGCAATTTCTGTTGGCTTTTACAAGAGTTGCTCTGGCAAATCCTCCCTGTGAGGTCCCGCAGAAACTGTCCCGTAACGTGTCTGGAGGAGCATGAGAGGGGGTGGTAAAATGAGAGGGGGATTTTAGAACGTGATAAAGAAGCACAGAAGCCATCCTTGCCCTGAGCAGGCAGAAAGGGAAGGGGTGCTTCAAGCAATCCAGCCAGGACCATGGATGGTGGTGAGGAAAACATTCCAGCCTGGTCCCTCCTCCCTCTCAGGTGTGTGCAGATAACGCAGCTGGGCAGCAATTAACTGGAGCAAAGGGTTAATTGGGGCAGCCCAGCAGCTGGGGCCACCTCCCATCACAGCAGGCACCACAGAAACCCCACAAAAACTCCAAATGCAAACTGGGCTTCGGTCTGTTTGCAGATAAACAGCACCGAGCCCTTCATCAAAACAACACCGAGCCCTTAATAGGACAAACGAACAAACAACGTGAAGAATTACTTCAGGGATCTCATCAAATGACATCTCTTACATCTCAGAATTTCTCACTTACCTCTCACCTTTGCTAAATTCTTGCAACTGAAAAAGCCACAGGGAGAAAAGAAAAAAAAAATCACATTATCTGATTGTTCATTTGGCAGAACAGTACAGATAAACAGGTTCCATAATTTCTTTCATACAGTTATTTCCATATTCATTTCCCTACTCTTCTGTGGGATGACTTCTGATAGAGCAACAAAGAGAAAAAAAAATTTTAAATAAGGAAATGTATTTCAAAGCAAGAGAATTTATGAAAGGCATCTGAGGCAGCAGAACCTCTAACCTGTGAGTACTTTCAATGTACTTTAGATTTTAAGTTGTCAGGGTCACATTCTCAGTTTTTGAAAAGCACTCACGTCTGGCTCCTGAGACAGAGCCTGATTTAGTCTTTTATAGGCACATAGTACATGCTCTAATTAACCCAACTTAATTTTTGAGCACAGCCCCAATGTCTAATAGCCACGATGCAATATTTAGCAGATTATATTACTTATTATTTCATAAGCCACCAGATAAAAATAAAGAGACTATCTGAACTGCATCTTTCTTTAGCACTGCCTTCCAAATAATCGGATTATTTTGATTTGCCTTTCTTTAGAGCACAGTGCAGTTATTTATTGCTGATGCCTTTCCAAGCCAAAGGAAACACCTGGTATTTTCCACAGGTGTTCCTGGCTGTGGGTCTGTGGGGCAGCCCTGTGTTTTTGGGTGAGCAGAGCAGCCCCACTGCCCACACCCCCACTGAAATCCCTGCCTGCAGTCCCGGGAATTTTGGCAGTGTCTCTGCAGGTACACGGCTCCAACCCAGCCAATTTTCCACCAGCAGAGCCAGGACAGACACACCCCCCTCGTGTGTGTGTGTGAAAATCCCTCCCTGCTCAGCTTTCCTGTGCTCTGCCTCCCCGCTTGAAGAGTTTCTGTGTTTTCTCTTTGTATCATTCTGGCTCCGAGTACTAAAAGCCACATCCTGTTATGTTTGGTTGCTAGGTGGAGAAATGTTATCATGGGCTTCAGCAATAATTTATCCATAGAGCTAGAGGAGCTGTCATGTACTTCTGACAGTGAGCTGCAGCACTTTATCAGCTTGCCTGTAAATCAACCGTGTGTGGGTGAAGATGCCAGCAATGTTTGATCTCTCTCAGACACTCTAATAATCTGCTTTTGTCTGATTGATTCCTTCACATCACCAAGCACATTGCAACCGAGAGTGGAGTGCCCTCTGTTTATCTCCGTTGGTCATCTGCTGGAGGGCAACAGGGCAGAAAATGCTGTTCTCGCCGAGATGTAAGAGTTTTTTGGAATTAGGGGCTTTACATCATATCCTGGAGCAGGTTTAGTCCAGTAAATCAATGATAGCAGAATTGAATGCACCATAAATACCTCAAACCGTATCTCTTACGAGAATGTAAGAGTAATTCATAGAAACAGGAAAGGTAACTTTGCTGGGAAGAATTACGACCCCTACAAGCTGGAGACATGCAGGTCTTTTATGGCCTGTGTTTACATCTCCCCTCTTGAACTTCGGGGAGAAATGCTCTGCACTGGCATTTGGTTCCAGGCACTTCAGAGAGAATATTGAGCAGAGCAGGACGCTGTCAGAATTGATCACGGCCTCTCAATCCACAGCCCAAGTTTTGCTAAATTTCTGTCAAATTCTGTTCCAGGCAGGAGAGGCCGATCCGGCCCGGCGCTGGGCAGGGCCTGAGTGCCAAAAACACACATTAAAGAGCAGCCAGAGCCCCTCCAGGGGGAAGGAGAAGCCTGTGCCCGTTCCAGTGGATAAATGGAGCCGGTTTGTTGTGTTTTGTCCATCACACCGCTCCCCCAGTTGAAAATCAAGAGCCGTCTCTGGCAGCAGCTCATTGTGCACTGACCTGGGAGCGGCGGCAGCCGCGGATTCCTGACCCCTCTGAAAGCTGAGGGCGGAAGATCTCGTGGATGTGATTGACTAAACCCCATCAGGGGGAGCATTTGGTGGTGGCGTCCCCTCTGTGGGTCACGCTGCGGTGGCACAGGCAGCAGGATATTTGGGGAATGCACTAATTTCAACCCAGTACACTGAGGGGAAAGGCTGGTGGTTCACAGCACCGCTGAATGCTAAAAAAGGGTGAAAATTCACACTGCATAATGTATTTGTAATTGTGCTTAAGGCAACGAGAGGAGAGAAATTCACGAAACAAATCTGGCATACGGTATAGCCCTCTGTGGATGCTGCAGGAGCAGCTACAGCTCCTCCAGATTGATTGCATGGAGCAGTGGAGCTTCAAGAGTGGATCCACAGCCTCCTCCTTGGCCCATCACTGGATTTCCCCAAACTATTGTATAAACTGGGAGATGGGTATCAGGGGAAGGCAGCCCCTTCCTGTCCCCAGCTGGGTGACCACTTAGGCAACACCTTTTAGGTGCAGCAGAGGGGCCTGTGCTGCCTCTCCACATTTCATAACCCTTGCAGGGAAACTTAAACTTCCATTCACAAGAGAATTTTTTTTTCGCTGCACACATCGTAAAAGCAAAGGAAGTGATAAAAGCAAGGAGACCTGAAGTTACAGTGTGCAGCAGGGTGTATTCTCTGTTCTTTCACCAACAGGCAGCATTAAATGACTTTTAGTTTCACTGAGTATTACAAAACAAACACTACTGGCTCCTCAAAGGCCTTAAACTGGGCTCCTTTCAGCGCTGCACTGGGACAGGGGGTGCAGGTACACACAGACATACGGACACAGGGACCTCAGGACTCCTGCATTTTGGGATAAAGGACACAGCTTAGGAAGATTTTAAGCCCAGAGCTGTATTCCAGTTTGGATCCAGCTGCTTGACCTCTCCTTTAACCATTTACCTGCAGGCAAGGGGTCTGTGGTTCCCAACGTTTGCTGGAAAACACAGCCAGAACCCTACTGGCTGAAATCAGCAGGAAAACACTGAAAGGCCCCAATTCTGCCTTTCCTTGTGTTGATTTAGTGATGGTGGATGTCCATGGAGTCTGTGCTCAGACTAGCTCAAATAACTCAAGTCTAAATCCTCCGTGGTCTTAAACTTACACACTCTAAACTGCTCTTCAGCTTTATATCACAAATTAATTACAATAAACCCACTGTTAAGTCTCAAATACTACTCATTTCTAGTATTGCAATATAAGGGTTGGCACTTTCCAAAGAGAATTAGAAAATGAAAAAAAGAATAGAAGAGAAAATGACAAAAAAGGAGAACTAGAAAAGAGGAAAAAGGAGCATGTCTAAGGAAACTACTCTTCCAATAACATCGAGATATCCTCAGGGGAGATGTATAAGTAGGAGATATTACATGGCTGAACAGTAAATATCACATTTCTTTTTACAAGCATGTTTCTGCATTTTATTATATCTTGACTGGCAGACACATAAATTTTGAATATCCAGTCTAAGAAAGATTAGGATCTGCAGGCTGTGTTTTCCATGGCTCTGAGTGGTCAGTGGCATTTTGCTATTCCGTAACAGATGGATTGATTGGATCTGTGTTCAGATCTAGAAAATTTAATATGTTTTCATGAGCAAGCAAAAGAAATTATTAAATGCCCCAAGTGCCACCCAGCTTGCAGCTGGCACTTTGTGGCACGTGAGGAAATAGATGCAGCCCCAGAAGCTACAGGAAGGAACTACTTTGGCAACTCTGGTTGTTTGGCCTCCTTCTAAAGCGTTTTGCTGCTGCTGTCAGGCAGCACTGTGTTATTTCCTGCAGTATAATCCCAGAAAGGGGGATTTCTGGATCATCTACCCGAGTGTTGGCCGGTGCTGAGTGATTGATTGAGGTTATGACATGACTTTTACAGACAGCACTTGCAGGACTGATGCAAACACATGGGACTTGCTTGTTATTTTGTGGTGAAGGAAAAACACTCGGAGCCGGGAAGGGGAATTTCCGGCAGCTGGGAGACTTCAATAATTTGACATTAGACTGTTTTTGTTTGATGGTGGGAGACAGGTCTGATGAAACCAGACATGCTGTTTACAGTTCTAATTAATATCATCAGGGTGTTAAAGGGAAAAACCTCACCAAGCTGTTGATTCAATTCCTTGGGAGACACATTCCCACAGTCGTGGTTTGCCCCAGGTGAGTGCCCTCGTGCCCAAAGGAATCATTTTGTCTACCGAAAGCACCACCAGGATGGCAACTTTGGAGCACAGAAGAAAACATCTATACATATACTATTTTTAATACACTTGTTTCACTTCTCAGTGGTAAATCAGAGACCTGCACATGAGCAGCATCTCAGCTGTAAATTCCAGCTAAATAATTCCCCATGTATTGGGCCCACCACTGAACATTGTTAATCTCAAGGTCCTTGTAAAGAAAGGATTCAATTTTGAAGCCTAAATCGAGACAATTCTAATAAAATAATTTAAACATTCTATAAAGGATATGAGGTGAACCAGAACCCTGAGAACATGACCAAAACCACGACAGAAGAGCAGAAACCTAAGTCCAGGAAATGAGGAAATAAATAGGATAAATCCTACCTGTAGGAATAATATTCCTGTCTTTTCCTGCTCTCTCCTGCTCAGGAACCACTTCTGGTATAAGAGAGAAGGGCTTAAAAGTTCTTTCTTTTCAAGTTGGATAACAGCATCAATGCCCACTCAGATTCCAGAGTGGGAGCACTCAGGTGGAAATGGGGGATCCAGATTTGATTCCCTGCTATGGAAAGCACCTTTCCTGTGCTGTGGGTGCGTTTTCTAAAGGACAACTTGGCAGTTTGAGATGCAAACAGGTCCTGAAACGAGCCCCTCAAAGGGGACCTTCTCACACACCGAGATGTGAGGTGATAGTGTCTGCTAACCCTGCCAAAAGGGGGTTCACTTGGGTCAGCCCCAAACCACGGGGCTGGGAAGGCACTGGAGGACAATAGAACCCCCCAGGATGGCTAAATTCCCGTTTATCTGGACAAGGGCTCCAAGTTGCTGATTTTCAGGGCTGCAGAAATATTTACCACTGACATATCTCAGCAGATCAAAGGAAGCTGCTGCTGCTGCTGCTTAGCATTTCTGGCCTGTAATCTGCATTAATGTCTGTGCTCTTTCCAGACTTATCTGAAATGTTAATGAAAACACTGAATTTGCCCCAAAGCATCAGAAATTTGGAGAAGAAAGTGGAGTGAAATTTTCCAGCACTACCAGTGGCTCTCTTTAACGCAGAGGTGAGCCAGGCAGGTGGTGGGATAGAAACCATCCTGAACTGACACCTTTTGTTCACAGGAGGTGTCACAAAGGTGCACCAAAATGCTTCAGCCGAGCCTGTTTTAGCCTGAAAACGTGCAAATGAACTGGCAAACCCTTGCAGCTGGGGGGAAGCTCCAGGAAGGGGTGATTTTTTAGTATTCAGGTACAAAGGTATTGTTGTCCTTTCTGCTGCCATGAGCAAGGCACCTACTGAGAACACACAAACCACCCCAAGAGAGGAACCTGCAGCCCACCACTGTCCTCTCCCTCCCTGGCAGCTCTACAGAGCCACAGAGTCATTTAGCTTTGGAAAAGATATCCAAGATCATTGAATCCAACCTCGACCAATCTTGGTACAAGGTGCATCAGTGCTGGTATCAAACAGACCAACTTTGTGCTTGGCCTGGTGAAAATACCAAATATTTCAGGATTTTTTTCTGAGAATAAATAAAAAAAAAATAGAAAGAAAAAATGTAATTGATACAGAAAATTTAAGGAGAGGTATTCCTCAGTTAGAAATTGGCATCTAATGGCTCATTTTTTGTCTGGTTCACCCCCACAACATTGAGGATATCCCAGGAATCAGGAAGGTCTGGGACCACTCTGTAATGTCCAGGCAGAATCAGGGCAGCTTTCACTGATTCTGGAGGTCGAGGTGTGCAAAATCCATCAGTGACAGACAAGGCATCGAGGACTGAGAAAAGAGAATTTCATTTCAGCGGGAGGCATTCCCAGTGCAAATGAAAACTGCTCCTCTAGACGTGGTATTCGAGATCCAGGGAAACTGTAAATTGAGTATTTCAATACCTCTCCACCCCTAATTTTAAGCAGTTAAAAAAAAAAAGAAATAAAGGAGAGCGAAGGGAAGCTCTTGGGTTGCACTCAGAACAATCAAACACCCTGGGACTGGCTGGCTTAGGGAACTGTTAATGGGATACAGACTCTTCCAAGGTCACTGGTTCAAGTTTAGCCCAGATGAGGAGTAATTGGCAGTCATTATTGCTTGATGGCTGCTCAGCAGTTTAAGTGACATGGGTTGGTGGTCCTAAGGCAGCCCTGAGGGAGCACCTGCCCATACCTCACCCTGTTGGTGTCAATTCAGTGCTTTTCATCAGGAGTAAATGTAAAGACAAAACATAAAATAAATACATCCAAATAGTTTATAAACAATCTGTGTCACCCGCTTTTTCAAATATGTCATTAGTACCTCAAAGTTGACATGGAAGGCCCTAACGAAGAGTCCCAGAATCACTGAGGTTGGAAAAGGCTTCCAAGATCATCCAGTCCAAACCCAGACTGATCCCCACCGATCTTACCTTGGTCAATCCAGTCACAAATAACACCAACCTTTCGAGCACAGGGCAAAATTGGTTTGGGATTTATGGTAATTCACCAATCATAACAACAGACTTTGGGCTAAACTGCATGCTTTGAATTGGGTTTGATGCCTTAGGTTTTAACTTTTATATTTTCAAATCCTGTACTGCTTAGAGTGTAACTCTGAAGTTCCTTGGAGCCTGTAATTCCTGCTCTCTCGTACTGGGCAGACAGAACAAAGCCTCTCCAGGCTTTGCCTTCAAGGACAGCCAGGCTGTTTTTAGGCCCAAAATGTGTAAACCAAAGATTCTAAGGGGGGCAAGCTGAGGGGAGTTACATCGTTAAACTGGGGCTTTAATTGGAGAATTAACCCTGATATGCAAATGATCCAAACCTATCAAAGTGTGAAGAACTCGTGACCTGGGGTCCATCTTGGGGTCCAATTTTTGGAAGCAGCCTCTGGCTCCCCCAGGGTGTACCTTGAAGGCCCTTCAAATAAATACCTGTCTTTATTCCCTTACTCTTGTCTAGTCTTTGTTTCTAGGTGCCTGCAGGAGGCATCAGGTTCACTAAATTATATGAAAAATCTTGGGTAGAGATATGCAGTGCATAAAACTTATGTAAAGGATTTCATTGATTTTTAAATTCATTCAACTCTCCCTGGAAATTTTATTGTCTTCTCTTTGGGTTTTATGATTTCACTTTTATGAATCAAATTTGCAAACTTTGAACTTATTCAGCCTTGGAATGTACTCAACTGTATAGAAATTCAAAATATTTTCTCCCAAATAATCCAAATTATTCTCAATATTTACTTGCTATTAATTTATTTAATCTGAGCTATTGCTTAAGAAAATGATTAAAGTCCTTTCATTGGGATAGGGTTCTGAATGGACGAGGTATTTCACATTATTTGCTGAAAACCCATTCTAGTGGGGAATGTTTACTATTCCTTTCACATACAATTATTCCTCTCGGTGTTAATCAGACAATTTTTCAAAGGTGTAGTCATGAAATTGGACTGGCTCCGTGCCTGATCCAATATAAGCTGCTCAGTAAACACGTATCTCTGGATATACGTTTCCAGCCAAAGATATACATTTTCTAGGCAACTGAATTTCAGCAGAGTGACACAGAGGCAGCAGCCCAGCAGTACAAACAGATATTTCCCTGATGGAGATCTCATTGCTATGCGAGCTATTTTTAGCTTTGTGCTTCACATGTTTTGGGTGAAAAAACCCCAACTCGGAGCTAGACTGTTTTCCTAAGTAATTCTGTAGCGCACGTGCCGTGTTTGGGATACGTCAGTGACTCAGGGCTTTCAAGGAAAACAGAAAACATCATTTCCCTGGTTCATGCCGCATTACTTCAGCAAAAAGAAAACACCTCTGCAGAGTCATAGTGAGTAACCCCGATGTACAACAGCAATAGCTGCCGTGAGGAGCCCTCCCTGAGGGCTCAGGAATTAAGGGTTCATTCTGCAGCAATGCAGAAATTAGAAACTTGGCTGTCCGAGAGACAATCTGTAATAACTCTGCTGAGACAATAACCTACACGGAAATCAAAACTGGAGTAAATTTTGAATTCCTGGCAATGGCATTTCTGTGTTCTGCAATATCTGAGGCTCCTCGCCCTCACTCAGCTGAGGGACCCTGGAAATCCGTGAGCTTCCTTTTGTAGGATTTCCAAGTTAAATTTGGACGCTAAAGAGCATCAGCTAATCCACAGGGTGGTACCACAAATACGAGTTTCTGCTGTGATCACATTTCACCCTGGGGTTTGTACCTGGAAACTCTCCACTGGCACCTGGTCCGAGCTCGTGTGTGAGCAGAACCCTGCCCAGACCACAGCAAACACCTCAGGTCTGGTCACAGCAGCAGACCCTGTGTGGCCTGAGACACCCTGCCCTGAGCACAGGGGAGGCAGCTCAGGAGGAATATTTATCCGTCTGGGAATGGAGGGAAATCACATCCTGCTCACTGATGAGCATGGTGAGATCCCAGCAGGGTCCTGCAGGGAACTGTGGCACCATTCCCATGAGCAAGAGCTTGCAGGATCAGCTCCAAGCCCAGACCAATGTCCAGACACAGCCTTGTATCCCACAGATGTTTTTATCAAAACCTATTTCTCCTGTTTGTGCATTTATTAACTCAGGACATGCTTTTACTTAACAATCCAGCAGCCAACACAAGTGGTTTCACCCCCTTGCTCCCTCTTTTGAAATATTATTTTGTTCTTAATTTTCAGCCTCCTCCACCTCCTCCTTTCCCTCTCTCTCACTTTTTTTTTTTTTTTTTTATTTTGGTTGGTGACCACAAGTGTACTTTCAGTAAATAAAGCTGGTGCTTGATAATGTGGAACGGCCAGGAGCTTAACTCTGCCCTTGGAGATCGCTTACATCAAACCAGCAATCAAAAAGTGGTGCAGATAAAATTTGTCATCAGGGATTTCCTACAAAAGAATTACAGTGGAGAAATAGCCTGATCGATACTATGGATTTTCACTGCAGGGGCTGATAGTCCAATTGCTGTGAAACACTCACACAGATAAAAGGGCACGGCTGCCACTTTGTTACAGACTGCTGACTCAGCCCAAAGCCTGTCAGGTATTTATAGGCCAAAGTGATACAGAATTATCACCTTGCAGTGCCCAGCTCTTGTTAGTTCTAAGATTGCCTCCCTTTATGGGATTGCTAAATGCAGGTGAATGGAAAAATGATGGCTAACAGCTGTCAAAATGCAACAGAATGAAGTACTTAAATCTTTTTTTATCCATTAAAAGGGTAACAACCAAACATAGATCATCGTGCAGACGTTGTAATGATATTTGGGGCCAGTAAACTAGGGGTTATAAACAATGTACATCTGATCAAAATGGTAAGAAAAATACAAAAGGGAAAAAAAAGCAATAATAAAAATTCTTCTCGTTACTTTACAATATGTGGCTTGCCATTTACTCTGCTGCTTTTCCAGGGGATCTCCAGGCCTCTGCTCAAAGCTTCTCTGAGCAACCTCCAGCTCCATCAATACCACGATAATTTCATACACCATATACCACAGGGAAAACTGCTTTAAGAAACCCTTGGGATGGCTCCAGGAGCTCTCCTTCCTTGTTCTAAGGCAGTGTTTTACACCCTCACCAAGATAAAATGCTGATGGATGTTGATATTAACTCGCTGACTTCAAGGACTGTTTCACACACAGGCACTTTGTAGGACCAGACCATGATGAAGGAAAGGAAATACTTTCATCTTTTGGTCCAAGAGGTAGCACAAAGCCTCTCTGTCCTGGTGAACGCTCCAGGATTGACTCTCCCCAGCCTTTATTCCATTGCTAGGACAGGCCCGAGGTAAGGAAGGGGCACAGTACACCCTGTGTTTATTTTTGGAGTTGTCTACAAGGAGAGATTGGCCTTGACTGCACAAGGATGATATCTGGAAGGTCACACAAGAAGCTGTAGTGAGATATAAAAAGAGACAGGAGGATCTGCACAGACTTTGCCCTAGCAGAGTCTCCAAGGTGTTCTTCTCCTCATCAGTGATGGAGGGTTCTGCAGCTTAAAACCAGTCCCAGAACTAGTTCAGATCTATTTTCACAAGTGCTTTCTTAGCAGAGACAGAACCAGGTTGGGCTTTAATACGTACAATATTTTATAACCTCCCAGTCCAGCTCCCAGAAAATTTAACCTCCAATTTAATAATTTTTTTCTAATATTTCCTTGAAAAATCCTGACATCCTCAGCACATCACCTACTCTTATACAACTGAGAATATTTCTTTTACTTGTAAATCCACAGCATGTCTTGGTGTGCCAGCAACCCAAAGTTTACCCTTTTAGCACTCAGAATATGGCTGGGTTTAAATACATGTGGGGAAGTGAACACTGATTTCCAAAGGGAACACCAAAGAGGGGAGGAAAACAAAAAAGAGGAAAGAAAAGAAGGAAGAGGAGGCATTTGATTTTCATAACTGTGCTTAGGACAGAGATTAAGGAGCACTGATGGATCTGGATCTCTTCCCAAGCTGTACCTCAAAGTCCCCATTAAGTGAGAGGAGTCATCCTGGTTTTTTAGAGGAGGTTCAGAGATCCATCATGAATAAATCCTCGAAGATCTCATTTACTCCGCTCATTGTTTTCCCCCCATCAATACTGGTTTAAAAACCATCTTAAGTGTCTTGGAGAAACACAGACTTGGAGGATTAAAAAGCTGAAAGTTTTTACATGTCTCGAGAAGGTGATGGCCAGCAGGAGCTGGAATTTAGAGTTGTTTATGCACCTTATGCTTTAGATTTCATTTCATACCAGAGATTTAAACTAAAATAAGAAACACTGCACAAAACCTGCCAACAATACCATTAAAAACAGCACAAAGAAACTGGACTTGGGTATCACTGGAAGAAGTTTTTGGTGAGTTTGACCACAATATTTGACTGCAGGAGCTTTGGGAAGAAAACGCACAACGTGTGAATTAAAATACTAAAATATAAAGCAAAATATCAAATTAAATCATGATTTGGTTGCCTGTAAGAAATGCTGCAGGTTTCCAAACAAACATCTTCCCTAACCAGGAGAGAAGCCACACCTTTCTCTGTGCTCCATAGGGAAAATTACTGTAGCACTTGTCTGAACTGCCTGGTGCTGGTAGAATCATAGCTGCTCTCATCAGAGTGTTGTTGGATGAAGTTTACTGTCACTAGCAATAAGAAGTAGATAAAAGGAGGGAGGGGAGGGGGATAAGAAAACAAAAGGGAAAAATAGAAGCTAAAAAATTCACCAGAGGTGAAAAAAAGGGGGGGCAAAAAAGAAGATATACATAAACTAGCTGTTTTTGTCTTTCTAGTTGCTGTGATGTGCACAAAGGAAATAGACTGAATAAAATCACATCTCAGGAACACCAACATAAATTCCCCCTTGCTTTGACAAGTACGTAATTTTGTGCAGTGATGCTCTTCACATCTGGAGAGTTATGAGGCAATTTCATTCCCATCTGACAAATTTACAAAGAAACATTAGAGAGAAGGGATTAGAAAAGCGAGAAATCTTTATAGACTTTTTCCTCAGGCTGTATTTTCCTTCCATCTTTTGGCTCTTCCTTGAGGAATATGTATGAGTGACTCATTCTGTATGAACGCCATAACTGAAACACTTAGCAGATAAGCAGAACATGAAATGTGCTTTAAATCAACTAATTGTATTTACATTATCTGGGAGGGCTGATCCCCATTGGCTAAAGTTTGGGGAAATTTGCTATTGTGCGTTTTCAAGATAACAATTTAAAACTGGGGGGAGAAAAAAAAAAAAAAAAGCTAAAATATTTATCTCCAGAACTTCACCGAAAAGTCCAGGCCAGAAAAATAATTTGCACTTGCAAAGCACTTCCCACCTTCCAGCTCTAATTGACGTTTTTGGCCTTATTATGGCCTCGTGAAGACCAATTTTACACGTTGGGAAATTGAGGTAGATTAAATGATCTCCTGAATTATGGAGAAATTAAATGCAACTGGAAGGCAGGACAGGGAAGGAGCAGTTGGGCTGAGCTCACTCTTGTGCACCTCAAAGAGCTTCTCCAAGGATGTGGAGCTCAAGAGAACATCTACTCCTTCCAGGCCACCAGGCACTCGACAGAACACATTGATACTCTTCATACTTCTGAAAAACAATAAAAATGGAAGGATGAGATGAGCAAGGTGTTGCCAACACCTGTGAAAGGCCTGGGAATTCCTGGTTTTGTGGCTGCATCACAACTTGTTCTTTCTGCCCTTCTGGTTCAGCCTTCGCTTTGCTGACAGGGGAAAATTCTGGCAGGGACCATTCCAGGAAAAAATGCTAACAAGAAATGCTGCAAAGGCTTTGCTTTCTCCTGCAAGGTTTAAAAAAAGCAGGCAGCCATGGCTCGTTGTAGTTACCCTGCTGAACGTGGGTGAGCTCAGCTGATACAGGGCTACTACAGCAGAGCAGTATTTTACGTTCTCTTTGTCATCAGGATCAGTTTTATTATAATTTCTTTTTTTTTAATTCACTATTTTAATACCAAAACACTGTCACTGGTTGCTCTTCATTGGTGTAACACCAAGGAACTTCCCCCATGGAGAAGCTGGGCCCTGCCATCCCCAGCCTTTGTTTCCTTTGTGACTCTCCTTGTAAGGTCATTTCGAGTGCTGGGTGATGGGACTTCCCTCCTCCAGAAAATAATGAAAATTATATGATGGTGCTCGGAAGTTCCAAAACATATTCCTTTCTTGGCACCGAGATGAAATATAATAAAATGCAGATGCTTTCTGATAGAGAGCACAGATGAAAATGTTTTATAACCACGGCTCCTGGAGAGGGGAAAGCACAGGGGACACGGCTCCTGGGCCCCGACGGAGAGCCCCAGAGCAATCACTGCAATCTTTGGGATGTGACAGGAGACAGTCGGGGCAGGGGTATTTATTATCTTTTTCATGGGGCCCAGGTGGAGCTCCTGGCAGCCAGGTTTATGGCTCGGGGTCCGGCTGGAAACAGGGAACCGTAATAAATGGGAACTCGGATGGGGAACGGGGCTGGATTTAAACATGTTGCAGGTTTTACTGTCTCTGCATTTGCAATCAGCTCTGCCCTGAGCACAGAGCATCTCCTGACTGGGCTGATTCACCTTTTGTGTTTCATCTGCCACGGCCCCTTCCCCTCCTCTACATGGACGGAACAAAACGTCCTTTTGGGAGACTTCGCTTCCACTTAAAGAGAGATCGAAAGCTGCATCTCCTTTCCTAATTAATAGATGATAAAAGAAACGTTTCCTATGCTTCCCTTAAAAAGAAACTTTAATAATCTTCCTGTCTGGACAAGATATTTTCTTCGTGTTTTGGGTAGAAGTGGAAGAGTTCGCACCACAAATGATTTCCACTGGAAACATTTAAACATCCTTCTAAACACTTTAGGTTGAGTTATCAAGAAGCTCATCTCTGTGGAGAACTTCTTTGCAAGTGCTGCTGTGCTCAACAGGTTTGTACAACTCCTCTGACTGCATGGGATTAGTTGGCTGAGAGCTGGATGCACACAGGATATCTTAAATAGAAAATTAAACTAAAATATAACCATGTTTTCAAGAGCACAAATGTACAGCCTGCCCCTTTGAAAACTCACTGCTTGCTTAGCTCTCTTTGAAAATTACTAGACTGAAATGAAGGTGGAAAGTCTCTTTAAAAATCACTTCTGAAAAAAAAAAAAGAAAATTCTTTAGATTTTTTTTTCCTTTCTGTATGTGTGAGACATCTAAACAGAACCCATTCCACAGTAAAGGTAGTGGAAATCAAAAAAAATAATATTTGAATTATTTTGATCATGATAATCCCCAATTGTTTTGAAAGTAAATTATATTTGATAGTCTCTCCAGAATGTACTTACAAATTCATAGGAACACCATTAAAACACAGCATTAATTAACATCCACTTTTATAAAGTGCTTCTAATATTGTATAAACAAGCAAGAGTTGAAAAGCTTATTTTTAACTTGGATCTGCATATGCAGTGTGATCATAGTGAGTTACAAAAATACCCAAATAGCACTGGGAAATGAATTTTCACAGTTTGTTTCTGGTTGAAGACACACCAAAGTACCTGTCTTTAATTTGAGGAGCTGTGAACAAAAGGTACTTGCCAGCTTAGCTCCGTGTTTCTGTGCTCGTGTCAGTGCAGCCATGGGTGGAATACTGATGTGTCAATATTTGTTAGCCCAAATGATAATCAGGAACTGACTTGAAATAACTTGAAACAATCAGAAGGGATTGTGCTGTGCTGTGCTGGGTTAAAGCAGGCCTCTGCCATGTTTCATCTCTCCAAAAACAAAGTCATCCCTGCAGGGTGAGGGTCTGGGGTGAGGCTGGTTTAATTTGCCAGGCTTCCACCAAGAACCAAAGGATGCAGAGTCCAGGGGGGCCTCTGGGCACAGACAACGTGGAGATGGCACCAGTCCGGCCTAAATTTACATTTAGATAGGAAAGCAACACTAAACCCCCTCAAAACTCAGTTTTACTGGTTGAGATCCTGATGGTTGTGACTTCAAGCCGTGGAGGCAATGGTTAAGCTCACCTTGATTTTACTTGAAACGCCTTGCTGGAATCTAACCCAAACTTTTAAAAGCTGATTTTCTTTGTAATACAATCAAATTAATCTGAAGTCATAGGCAAAGTCTAAAATCCACCCTGAGGAACAGGTGGAAGTGGGGAGCTCCTGTCCCCACTGGAATACCTGGAGGAGGTCACAGAAACCTCTTTGCCGAAATCCCAACACTCAATGTTGTATTTTGGGTTCAGCTGAGCTCATGCAGGGTCTCTGAATAAATAAATTTCTAAAGTTCTGTAGATACAAAAAAGGGCCTTCCTAAACTCCCCTCCCTGCCCAGATGTCGCTGCCACATCCTGAGTTCCACTGATGCAGAGAGGAAGGGATTTCTGAAGGATCAAGATCCTTGTGCACCCAGGACAGATCTTTGATCCAGAACCACAAACGTGCTATAAACACTGGACTGAAAAACACTTACCAATACCAAGCACCAAGAACTGACAAAGAGCAGCAAAACGTTGGTACCACAAGGACAGAGCAGAAATTTCAGGGCAGTTCACATTTCTTGAATCCTAGAACAACTGCGGGAGACTTATTGTGGGAAATCTTCACCCTTAAGATACCAACTGTTTTAAAAGAAAAAGCTTTTTTTTGCTCATTCTCTTCTTTGAAGAGACAAATCCTTGAACTGGTCATTTTTATCACTTTCTGGAAATATTTATTTATGCCCAGGTGCACCTATTATGGTGGGCATAGTCACAACACTGTGACTGTGGTGCTCCAGAGAGATGAGAAATATGCAGTTTGCAGGTGCCTTTCGTTAGATCGACTGATTAGATGTGAAAAAGACAAACCCTGCGAAAGACAAGCCCTGCTTCAGACTTTAAACGTGATAGACATCTTGAAGACATTATTATAAAAGCTTGATATGATGCTTTAAAGCACTGCTCCTTCCTAAGATCACTCAAGGACTCCTTCAGAAGCTGCAAGTCTTCAAAAGTGATCCAGGAAATGCCAAAGTACTCTGTGCTTTTCAAAGGCTGAAAAACCCCCATCTTCCCGTGGTGAAAGAACAATAGGGAATGATTTTGCTGCTTTTTTGGCTGAACACCTCCCAGGTTCCACTTTTGGATGATTACCCTTCTCCATTGCAAAGGGGGATGTTTGCTGAGCAGTTACAGAGAAATAAGAGCTTTGCTTTGGGAGATGTTCCAACAACCAGCACCAGGAACTGCTCACATAATTAACATCACAAGTACAGGAGAAGATCCACACAAACACTCCTAAGAAACATCTGAGATGGAATTCAGGAGCTGGAATTCAAAGGTGGAAGGAATTGCTCTGATTTTGTCCAGGCCAAGTCCCTACAGTGGGGAAATTACCCCAAATTCCATGTGGTTGTCCCTGGCCCTCCAGTGCTGGCTCCCCCCATGCAGATTGCTGCTGCTGAGGTGGTGGAGGAGCCACTTGACAGCACTGTGTCACTGAAGAACATCCACGTGCAGACAGAAACTCCCACTTGCTACTTTAAATCAGCTTTCAGTAGCTTTTGTATCACCAAAATAGCACAAAATATATTCACCCCAAGCTTGTGCCCTAAAAATTCCTATACCCACTAAGAAATGCTAAATAAACTGAAACCTTGAAGTGCTGGGGACAGGATAATCCACACACTAAATATTCTGACCTTGAATTTTACATTCTTCTCCATCTCTAATTTTCCTGCACCGTGTTTTCTTATTTCTAAGCCAGGTTAAAATGTGTGGCTGCAGCTTCAGCCTCAGGTTTCTTGCCAGTGGTCTTGATGTGTGGACAAGTCACTCCTGAGCCCTGAGTTTCTCTCTCTAACACTTGCTTACCCCACAGAGGAACCACAAAGTTAGTTCCTGTATGAAGAGATCCAAAAACGGAAAATACAAAGGAAATGCAAAGTGATACCACATTTCTCATTGAAAACGAGTGGGTGACAAATTGCTCATCAGATTGTACAATTTGGGTTGCTCTTGCTTGCTCGCTAATTAACCAGTCTGACATTATGTTTCCTCCCTCTTGCATCCACCCTGCCTCTGAACTAATCAGGGTTCAATGACAGCATCACTTATCCCAGGACACATTCCAATAATTAAGGTTTGGAGGACATCTTGCAAACTCCATCACATACCGATAGGATTTTCTCTCCCTCCGCTGCTGTGCCTGTGACATGTGACAAGACAAAGCCCTGCTCTCATATACATAACAGCAGGATGCTTTCCCACCTTTTAATGGCTGGCTGCATCTCTTCCCAGCAGCTCTGGCAGTGGGAAAGGGCTCTGCAGGAGCCACTGTGCCTTGAGGAGTGAGACCTCACAGGCTCTGGGCACGGCAACAAAACCCCTCGTGTTGCTGTAAGCTGCATCTATTGCTAAATCCAAATTTTTAGTGCAGGAACACATGATCCCAGAAGCTGTGTTTCCCTTCCTACGCTCCTTTCCTCACTGCTCTATGGCTTCTTTTGGTTTTCTGGAGTCCTGGCACATCTTGGCTCTGCACAGGAAAGGCAGCACAGGTAGGGACACCTCGGATCATTTAGGGAGGGGACGCAAGCCAGGAAGGATCCTGCTACTCAAGTGCTTTTTAAACCTTCATCTGCAGAAGCAGGAACCACCTGAATGTTGGGTTTTGCAGTGCTCGTGCTCAGAGTGACTTCATGAGCCCTGACAGAACCTCTCTGCCTTTCCCCACCAGACAGGGGCTGTCTCTGCTCTGGCTGTGGTAACTCTGATTTAATTCAGCTGCACAAACCAACTGGGGCACCCCACCCAGGCTCTGCAGAGACCAAATCCAAGCAGAAATTGGTTGGTCATTCCTTCCTTAGATGTTTTCTCCCTTCAGTTCCTCCTGGGAAAAGCTCATGAGGAAGCGTGAGCCCCTGTCTAAGCTCAAAGTCTGGACTTGGCAGGAGCAAAATTTGGTCCCGCGAATTTGGTCTGAAATTGCAAAAAAACTCCAAACAAACAACCATCTGCATTCTACCTGCATTGGAACCTTCAGATAGGTAAACTATTTTACAAAATAGACTTATATTTTCATCTCAGCTAATAGTCATCAGTTTTCCTGAGAGTACCCACTGCAATGTGGCTGCAAATGCTCTTCTCCAGGAAGCCGAAACCTCCTGGTGATCAGTTCTGAAGAGCAGGTGGAGACACCACTCGTTTTCTCTTGATGCTTGATTCTGAAGCCCTGTTTTCAGCAGCAGCAGAAACAACAGTGGGATCATACAGAGAAATTGGGAAAGGGAATATTCCCTGTGGACGGAGATTCCTGGTGATGGGCAGTTCTTCAGCCAGCATGAATCAAGACATTTGAATTGACTCCTGTGATACTGCATTACCTCACACACCATTGTACCTGGAAAGCTTCCACCAGGCACTTCAAATAAATATAGAAATATCTATAAATATAGATAAATATATTTATAAATAAAGATAAATGAGAATAAAAGACAATTTTGTACCCCTAAGATCTCCTAATGTAACTTAGTGTGGAAGGCAGGAAATGGGAGTGGGACACAGGTTGTAGGAAGCTGAATGGATTTGTCCAAGGACACAGAGCTGAGGGGAATTTAACTGAGGCTGAGGGGAATTTCCAGCATTTCTGCTGCTGCTGTCTCCAGGCTGAAGCTGGAGCTGTTCCTTCTCCGCTGTCTTTTGCATCAGCAGGTATTTGCTTTTTCTGGTCCCAAAAAAGTGCAACAAAACCTCTATTTCATATATAACTCTCAAGGTCACTTGCATAAAATGTACAAAAAGCACATTTTTGTTGATGGAATGGCCTTTTGATAATGAGGTAATTAGTGATATTACAGCAGGAGAAAAGGGGGGGATTTCTTCCTCCTTTTCTCCCTTTTTGCAAACCCAGTGAAGTGGCAAATTTTGTCGCATTTGCTGTATGTGCACAATATTTCACCCAGCTCCACAAAGTAATGTGTTTTTTGAGCAGCTACTGTATTTGCTGAAACTAAGTTATAATAATTTGATGACTAGGAACAAGATTAATTCAAGGAACTACTATTCTCATGACAATTGCAAAATCCAGTAGGGGACAGAGCGAGTATGAATAGAAATGTTCAGGCATCTCCCTGCTTCATCAGTGAGGAGCTTGAGATGGAAAAAATCTCCAGCAAGGATGAGAGGGGGTCACATCTCTGGAGCTGCAGCCAGGTAAGAAATCAACTTCTCCACAAGGAAACCAGGAGCTGCAATCAAAACTCTCATGGGAGGAAGCATGAATATCTACACAACGGGAGGATAAAACCCAGTGAAAGATATAATTACATGAAATTATAGCAACTGCCACGTGAAAGTACCAAGGAGAGTAACAAAAAGGATTGTTGTTTCCTTTGGAGATGGTGTTTGATACCACGGCAGTGTTCACATCCCCTCACACACAGAGATGTGCCACTTACCCAACATCTGAGGGGAAAACAAAGCCCTGTCCCAGCCTCTCACAGCACAACTGGGAACAGCTCTGAGGTTGTCACTTAGGATGTGACAATCAAAACTGGAGCTCCTGGCTCCTTCAAAAGGAATTTTACATCTTTTCCCCCCAAAAGCAACAACTCCTAGTACAAAGCAACACTGGCCTGTCCCCTGATCTCCCAGAATGTGAGTACCAACCACCAATAATTCCACAAAGAATTTCGGAGAAATGGTTCACAGATTAACATTTTCAGAGTGGAAGCGGATGAGACCAAATTTAGAGCAAGTAAGTGATATGCACATATGTTATGTAAAGGCCTAATATTCACTGAAGAGAAGGAAGTATTTCTCAACTGCGTGTACCAGAGAGCTGGGATTTGGAGATCTATAAATAGTTTGCTGAAGTTATGGAAGGAGAAAATTACAGTACAAAAAAGAGTAACAAATTAAAAATTATCAGAAGCTGAGTTGGTAAGAAAATTTTCTGTTCTGAATCCGAAGAAACCCCAGGACTTTTCCTGCTGCCATTCTGTTCCAAAAGCACTTTCCCCCAGTCAGGTGTTGGCTCAGGTGTGGCACCTGCTGGGACGTGCTCAGGGTTCTCTGCACTGTGGTTTTACAGAGCTGGGTGTGAGATTTCTTGGTTACTTTTGAGGTATTTTTGTGCAAACAGAAGAACTGCTATTAAAGAGTTTTCAGCTGTTCTGAACTCAGTCTCTATCTCACTTTGACCAGATGACACAGGACATTAAAAAACCCCACCAACTTTTCTCAACAAACCTTGAAAGCATCAAATTTTAGCAAAGTCACTCTGGAGGAACTGGCATTGCAGTCAGGCAGCATTCCAGAGTAAAATTCCCACCCAAGCAGAGAACTGGCCTCTTTTACATGTCCCAACATCTTGCTCACTGTTGCACGTTGTTTCACCTGTTTGTGCTTCATTTGTGGTGTCTCTGCAGGAGTTTTAATCAGCGCAGTCTCAGTAAAAGTGCATTTTCCGAATAGAAACTGCGCCTCAGAAAATGACGCACAAGTTCCCTCAGCTTAATGTCAACACATGTAAAAGAAGGAGTCAGTGGATACAAAACGTTCTCTCCTAATGTCAAACCCTGGTGGCAGGGCTGTGCTGGCAGCAGCAAGTGCAAAGCCAGGAACCATCCGAGCTGTGAGGCTGAAGTTCTCCCCATCAAGTGATTTAAGCAGAACAAATTGAAGCTCGCAGGAGTCTGAGCAGTAAAACCCGTGGAGTTGTTAAACTGGCTTTGCTTAAAATGATGAATTAGTTGGCCCATTTCCTTTCACGGCAAGCAGTGAATTTTGGCCGTCCATCAGAGGACGAGCTGTAAATTGGGTGCTGTGGGAGGAGGAGAACAGGGCAGGAACCTCGGGCCCTGGGCTGAGACCTCACAGGAAAGTGCCTGGGAACACCACGGATCCTTTGGGTTGAGCAAAGCCGAGCACACAGATCCAAGAGGTGAAATGGAGCAAACCTCTGGCCAGGCCAGTGCTGTTTGCTGAGATGGGCACAGTGACACCCTGTGTGCTGCACTGAGCCCCTGCCCACGTTTATTCTATTTACAGAGAAACTCAATGAGCTGGTTTGGGCCAAATTCAGGGGAACGTCCAAAAGGAACATCTCCTCAAAGGAAGGCAGGTTATAGCTGCTCCTCCCCCACCCAGGTTCGGGAAAGAAATATTCCTCGGAGGAATGTGAAAGAGAGAATAAAACTATTTATTTAACAAACACACAGGAAAAGAATAATAATGCTAAATAATGAAATCTCTCGCTGTGGAGAGAAAACCTGAAAGATTTGAGAGTCCTTCTGTGAGTGTGGTCTCTCTCCTCCTCGGAGCTGGGTCGGCGTGGGGCTCCCCTCCAGGCCGGGGGAAGGTCCCCCGGTGAGGTTCTGATGTTCTGAACAAGTCCAGAAGAGAAGAAAAAAAGAACCCAAAGTCCCAGAAAAACAAGGTTTAACTCTCCGTCTCTCCCTGAAGAAACGGAGCCGAAGAAGCTGGCTGGAAAGCAGGAAGGGTGCTTCCTCCACACTTCTCCCCACAGCAGAGAGACGCAGAGGAGTGGTGACCTTGGAGCACAGGCTGCTTTGAAAAAGTTCATCTGGCCTTTTTTTTCTTTCTCTTCCCTCTCTTGGGCTCAGTTTAAAGGCACAGAAAGGCACAGGAATCATATCCAGGCACAGAGCGATGATGGGGGATACACATCATAAAGTCACCCCAAGACACTCAAGTATTGTGTGTGAAGTATTTTACAGCCTGAGGTCAAATTCGGGGTTGGATAAATTAACACAGCTCTGTTGAAGTCAGAGGAATTGTGCCCATTAATTCATGCCATGCTGCAGGGACAATACACCAACAACAGGATGAAGAGAGATCCCACTGTTGTTCTGCTAAAGCAATAATGAACCCCCTAATTTACTGTTTCCAAACCAGCTTATTTCCATTTTAGAGAAGAATGCACTGGGTTGCACCTAGCCACCAAATCCGAGCACAGCTATTATTCATTTACTTTTTATGTATTTTCATTGCAATGGCTGAGAGCAAAACT
This sequence comes from Falcunculus frontatus, assembly GCA_013398115.1. Classification (NCBI taxonomy): domain Eukaryota; kingdom Metazoa; phylum Chordata; class Aves; order Passeriformes; genus Falcunculus; species Falcunculus frontatus. The sequence continues at coordinate 104,591 of VZRV01007173.1, forward strand.
TGGGAAGAGGAGATGGTCCCACACAAGCAGCTGTGAAAAGATGTCCCAGAATTCAGACAAACAGCATTGTTAATAGACTCCTCTTGGTGAGGAGAGAAAACATGGTGTCAATCACGCCTGCTGACAGGGTGCAATTAACCCAGCATCAAATTGTAGGGAGATGGATGGGACCAGATGGTCCTGTTATCCTAACAAAGGATTATACAGCAAGTGTCCTTCCGAAGGAAGAGCGTTTTTTTAACAGAGACCTTTGGAACAACAACAACAAAAAGAAGATGATGGGAGCTAAAGAGACATTACAGAAAATGGAAACGAGCAAACCATGGTTTAAATATGAATTCCAATAGTTAATTATGTGCTTTAAGTACAAAGATATGTTGTATTTTGATCGTAATGATGTCTGCTGAAATTTATCCAAAAAGGCCTCCCAAAGGATTGACGTCAGACAGAATCACTGCAAGCGAAGTCAGCAAGGAATGATCAAAAATCAGCATTCTTGCTCTTCCTGAAAAAATGATTTCATTTATTAACCTAAAACTGCCCAAATGCTGCTCTTCTGGTCTGCTGCACTTAGGGGAAACACAAATTTTGAAGCCTAAATAGCAGCAGCTGTACCTGGCTGAGCAGGGCATCCCAAAACCCTTCCCAGAGCACTTCAGTGAGCAGAGCTTGGGATCTTGGAATGATCCCAAACATGCTTAGAACTAAAGCTCTCACTCTGGGAGAGAGATTATTGATTACGTGGAAGACACAACCAATTTCTGAAAAGAAATCAGGCAAAACAGGTAAATAAGAGGAATTTCCAGCAAAGTAAAATATCCCAAAAATCTGTTATCAGTTTCCCAGAATGCCAGAGGAATGCTGCAGCAGGTGATGGCTCAGATCTGTCCTGCAGACACTGAAACATCCCCCAGTGACTCCAGTTCCCTTTTCCCTGCCCCCTGCAAGATGTCTCACACTGTGCTGGAATTTTTCTCTCAAAGGCATGAAGCTTCTGTGATATTTCCCGTGATTTTTCAGTTTATGATTCTCCTCCTTTTCTAAATCCCACAAGATCCAGGATTGCACGAGTGGATCAAGAATTTCCTGTCCTTTCCCTTTCCTCTCCTTTTTCCTTTCCTTTCCTGACACCACCCTGCACGAAGCCAAAGGAAATGTTTTGCAATGTAGAATCGACCCAACCACAATTAGAAAAAAGGTGCCCTGCTTGACACCTGTTCAACATTATCCAGCTGAGAGAATATCAGCTCTTTTCCAACCACGGAAATTATAAAAGATCTAATCAGCAGATAGGATATAGTCATAGAAAATGCACATCAGCACACCTTAAAGAAAGTAAAATAAATCCTGAAAGTTTAATATCCCCCTTTCTCGGACCTAAATAGGCCCCTTTGGAAAACTATTTTATTGTTTCTCATTAAATTAGAATTGTGCTGAGATGCCACTATCTACCATTTCCTATTATTATTAATGAAAAAAAAAAATCATTGCATATTCAGCATTTCCTCAGTTAAAACAAGTCAGAATGAAAATCTGAGCTGTGTTTTTCCTTAATTCATGCTAATTTAAAAACAGAAAGTTCTTTACTTCTTTCCCCCTCAGTTTGCATCTGCATTTAAAGATAGCAATATTTTCTAATGATAATTAAGAACCTTGAATTTATTGGTTTATTACTTGTGTGCTACATTAGCAGCTCTTACAGAAGCAGCTCAGAGATACTGAATGTGAATGTGCTTAATTCTTCTCTCATTAACCTCAGAAACATGTAGCAATTCCCAGCCAACTCAGACCAGGAGTCACTGGATTTTCCCTGCTTTCCAAGCTGTTGGTGGGAGCTGACACCACAACCACGAGCCCCAAATCTGCTGCTCACCAAAATTTCAGCTTTCGTGACCCTTTAGCAATTACTGCCCTAAAGAGGAGCTTGTCCTGTACCCACATTTAAATATTAGGGGATGTTGTGTTAAAGAAATGTTCATATTTCTGTGCAGTTTGCTCAAGGCAGAGCACTTGAAATCAGGCTGGTGCTTTTATCAAGGAAACAGCAAGCAGCAGATTTACACATGGATAAGAGGAAATTCAGTGTACATTGAAGACTTCATAATGTAGTGATGAGGATCAACCTTGCTAATTTGCCCAAAGACTCTTCAGATTTCATTTGCTACCAAAACAGAATTACTGAAATTTTCCAGACATTTCTGGGTCTTGTTTAACATTCTTTTAAGTCAAGTCAGGGCATGGACGAGAAGAGCTGTGGGAAGGGGCCAGGTTGGACAAGGATTAGATATGGGGAAGGAATTGTTCCCTGGGAGGGGGGGGAGGCCCTGGCACAGGGTGCCCAGAGCAGCTGTGGCTGCCCCTGGATCCCTGGCAGTGCCCAAGGCCAGGTTGGACATTGGGGCTTGGAGCAGCCTGGGACAGTGGAAGGTGTCCCTGCCATGGCAGGGGTGGGAATGGATGATATTTAAGGTCTCTCCCAACCCAAACCCTTCTGGAAGGGGAAGAAACACAAGGACTGTGGTTCACTAGACCAGGTTGCTCAAAGCCCTGCCCAACCTGGCCTTGAAAAGCCTGGCAGAGTTCACTCAAAATCCCAGCCTGGCAAAACTCACTCAGGTGGATGAAGAAATCTGCAACACCTCTAATTTTGACTATTAATTCCTATAAATTCCCTGCTCTGTGCTGTAGGCAGGAGGATGCTCTGGCTTGGACTAAGTGTGCCCTTTGCAGATCCCTTTTACAGCTGCTGTTCCCTGCCCTGGCAGAATCTGTCCCTGGGCATCCCATGGCCTTGCAAAATTCCATGTCTCCTCCACCCCATCACTCAGGAAAGACTTTAGAAGAGATGCACACCCTTTCCCACCCCCTTTTTTTTTTAAACTGCTGTAGAAGTTTGGAGCATCTGCAGCCAGAGGGATCCCAGGAGTTCATTAGTGGCCCAGTTTCCCGTGGCTCTGTGCCACAGCACTTCTGCCTGAGCGACCCCGACAGGCAGCCCTGTCCTCACACGGAGTTTTTAATAAGTGTCAGAAAACCTGAAGTCCTAACGTATCCCTAATGTTACTTTTTGGCATCGTTAACCACCAGAGATGAAAGAATGAAATTGAAATGTCTGTCTCCAGGAAAAAAAAAAGCAATCTCACCTGGGCTGAGCGTGAGGGGGATGAAGGGCTCGGGAAAGCTGCGGGAGGATTTGGTTAAATCCCTTCCCACTCACACCTGCTCCAGTCCTGCAGGGGTCAGCTGGAAATTAGCACTGTTTGACATCTGCACAGGCAGATGTTTCAAACCAGGCTTCTGAGCTGCCTTTTGGGAGGAGCTGCCCGTGGAATTGGCCCTGGAGTTTGTGATGTGCAGCGTTGGCACCGACAGGAGAGGAGGGAACAGAGACTGTGCTGTGCCCAGCTGAAGGCACAAAGGCACCGTGGATCACCAGGAATTCGGGAGCAAGGAATGGATCTCCAGGAATTCAGGAGCAAGGGAGGGATCACCAGGAATTCGGGAAAAAGGGAGGGATCACCAGGAATTCGGGAAAAAGGGAGGGATCACCAGGAATTCGGGAAAAAGGGAGGGATCACCAGGAATTCGGGAAAAAGGGAGGGATCACCAGGAATTCGGGAAAAAGGGAGGGATCACCAGGAATTCGGGAAAAAGGGAGGGATCACCAGGAATTCGGGAAAAAGGGAGGGATCACCAGGAATTCGGGAAAAAGGGAGGGATCACCAGGAATTCGGGAAAAAGGGAGGGATCACCAGGAATTCGGGAAAAAGGGAGGGATCACCAGGAATTCGGGAAAAAGGGAGGGATCACCAGGAATTCGGGAAAAAGGGAGGGATCACCAGGAATTCGGGAAAAAGGGAGGGATCACCAGGAATTCGGGAAAAAGGGAGGGATCACCAGGAATTCGGGAGCAAGGGAGGGATCACCAGGAATTTGGGAACAAGGGAGGGATCACCACGAACTCAGGAGCAAGGGAGGAATCACCAGGGATTCTGGAGCAAGGGAGGGATCACCAGGAGTTTGGGAGCAGTGGATGAATCCCCAGGAATTCGGGAGCAAGGGATGGATCATGAAGAATTTGGGAACAAGGGAGGGATCACCAGGAATTCAGGAGCAATGGAGAACCCCATTTTCACACCCGCTCCAGGGAAGGAAAGGTGTTGAAGCAGCTGACTGAGATTGGGAAGAGGGGTGGAAGCTGCTGCCCCAGCAGAGCTCAGGACACAGCCAATATCCCACAGTTTGTAGGAATATTGTAGTGGATACTCCTGGAAAAATTGCAATATGGAATAAATGAGGCTTTAATTACCTTTTGTTATTCTGGTGTAACCAGCTTGGCTCTTTTTACTAAAAGTCAAATTACAAATGTAATAAGAAAGCCCCAAACCTGACCCTGTATTAGATATCATGTACGTAGTTACAAATATATTCCTAATACTTAATATTTATTACTTAGATACCTATAATATAAATATTATTACTTAATACTTAAGAATGTAATTTTGGTGCAAAGAAGTTTTTTAATATATATTTTTAAAGACTCTCCTAGCTCCAAGTTTTTAATTTCTTTTTAAAATGAAACTCTCCGTGTCTTTGGACATACTAATGTTACAATTTTAAGGAAGGAATTTTCTGGGTTCTTTTTTTACTATTGCACTTCACTGAAAAATTTGTATTAAGCTGTGCTTTAAATCAGCATTTTCTCAAATTGAAGAACAACAGATGCTAAAGTATATGGTAGGTTATAATACTTGTAATTTGTGTAAAAATAAAAAAAAAATCAGTTTATCATGAGTGTCCTTTCTAGCAAGGATTTCTAAAACCAGTGGCTAGGAAATATTGTTGATTTTCAGACCAAATCCATCTAATTACACAAAAGCAAATCCACAGAATTGCCAGGGTTCATGGAAGAGATAATCAAATCACATTTGGAATGAGGGAGAGGCTCTATGTGCAACTGCTGATACAGCAATTTAATTACAGCACTTTAGCAGCTGAAAAGTTCTTTAATAGATGTCACAGGTTTGCCAGTTTTGAAAGGGATAGAGAAATTAGGGAAAACAAAACAAAACCTTGAAAAAGCAGATGATTTTGGGTTTTCGAGATGCACAATTTTTTACAATTATATTAATTTTTTTTTGGAAAAAACATTTCCACGTGCTCAGCACAAAGCAAGATCTATCTGGAGTTCAGCTCAGTGGGGCTAAAGGCAAACTAATAATTTAATTCCAGCAAATATTAATGATCTCAAGCATATTTCTTGAGATATTTATGCAGTAACTTCTACATTTATTTATGTATAGGCAAAAAGGGCTTTATTCTCAAAATCAGATCTTTACGACCAAAGTATCATAAAGATTCTTATTGATTCAGAAGAGTTTTTGCTGATTCTCACGTTTGAAATAGAACAGAATCTTTTTTTCACCTTTGCAATGTTCTCCTTATGTTGGAGAGTGTTAATTAACCAATTACAGTGAAAGTTAATCTGACAGCAATTTTTTTAAGACCATGAAGGTGCTGCTGCCTCTTCCAGGAGAGACTTTTATTCAAAATTTGGCCCCAAATCTTAAAAGCTGGCAAAGGGAAGCCACTGAATTTTACCTAGAAGCTGTTTGGAAGTTATATTAATGTAAATATTTAGCACCTCAGTGCTGCTCTTTTTTATGGAAAGCATGGCAAAAAACTTATTTCATTCCTGTGTCCTTTTTATTTTATTAAGAAGAAATATTTAATTAATAAACACCACATCTTTTAAGCAACAGCAAAACTGCCATTCAAATTTGGGTGCTAAGTTCAGGGAGATCTGATTTTGAGAGTTAAATCATCATTTAGCACTCCCCCAAAATCATATCCTCATCAAGGGTCCCTTGGTGGTTGTTCCAAACTGGGAACATTCTGATCCCTTTGGAGATTGGAGTCCATGGAAAACCTGTGGCAGAGCAGGGATTTGCCTTCAAATATCCTCTGGGCTTAGGCTACAGCCATTAGCACTGGGCCATCCCATAAAATATTGGTGCCAAATCAGGAAAGCAGAACTAAGACATCAGTGAAAATTCAACCAGCAAGGACTGTCGTGGGGAAATTGCTTTTTTGGAACTGGTGTGGGACTTTTTTTAACCAAAATTCCATTGGAACAGGTTCAGCCTTTCCCTCTCCCAGCAAAGCCATACATTTTTGTTGCTATTTTCCATGATAGAGGAGCCGGGTGTGACAATTCCCATTTGGGATTGGGGAACGTTTATTTTATTTTTATCAGTCCTAAACTTAACGTTGCATTTCCACAGGCCCCTTACATCAACAGCATATAAATACCTCTGACCAAAAATGTGTGTCAGCAGTGCCACCGAGACTTTTTTCCTTCCATTACTTTATATTAAGCTCTGTTAAATCCTGGCTCTGTCAGCTGGGCTCAGCTTACAGCCACAGCGACCTTGTTAAGCTCAGATTTGAACCCCGGGCATTCTAAACATTGATGTGCCGTGGTAAATCCCAAAGTTTGGATGCTGCAAGTGGTTGTTCATCGACTCCTCCCTTCATGAGGATGATGAGAGCACAATTTGGGCCTCAAGGTTCTGCTTTGTACAGCTGCAAAGAACAGCCAGAAACCAGGAAAAGCAACTCCAGCGAGTGGGGTTAAAGTGGGTTCTGTGTGGAGTGTTGTCAATAGGTTCCTTGTTGCTAAGGAAACTATTTCCTTGGTAGCTGCATGTTTGCCACATCTCACTAAATTGGTGTCAGTCTCGAGCAAGGAACAACGTGGTGTGGCACCGCAAGAAATAAAACCCCAAATAGGCTGAAAGTTTTTTAAGGGCTGGTTTGGAAAAAAAAAACCCGACCAAACTGGAAACACGCTTTGGTGACTCGTGGAAAAGCTCTGATTGTGTCAGAGTCCTTAGGTGGCAAAGAGTTAAAAGTATTTGTATAACAAATAAAAAAATCTTTTGTCTTCTGAAAATTGGAAAGGCAGCCTTTTACAGGAATGCCCTTTTTAGCTGCTGGAAGCCTCAGGTGCTGCACTCAGGTGGCAGCAGAATGGATGGGGCATTGTGGCATTCCTTGTTTCTTCACATCAATGTAAACCTTAAATGATATTTTTACCTTCTAATATTAATTACTTGGTAATTTACAACCTCAGAGTGGGTAATTCAGGTTCTAAGCACACTTAGAAAATCAGAAATACAAAAATACACCGTTCACTTTTGTGCACAACTACCAAGAACATTTTGTAAGGAAATGGTCAAGTGCACAATTTTTGTACCCGTTGCAGCTCCCTTCCCCTCTGCTTTCCAAGGATGCTTATATTAGCACTGGAAAGAATTTTCTTGGGCAGACTTTTTTTGGAAGTGGGAGGTTCCAAATCCAGCAGTTCAAAGGCTGCACCATTCAATGTATTCTGTGAACTGTGGTACCCCCATGCTCCCAACCAACCAAATCACGTCCGTGTGAGTGGGAAATAAATTCAGTGAACGGCGCTGAAGAATAAGATCAACTTCACGAGATGAACCTCTCTGAGGAACACCAACATTGCTTCTACAGCTACTCTACAGATCTGTAAAACCCCAAACTCCAAAAGCCTCACAGTTTCACTATTTGTCCTTTTCCCAAATTCCCCAAAAAGTCACTGTTTTGTCCCCCTCAAAGGACAAGGAAGGAGAAAGCCACGAGGAAAAAATAATCTCAGGGAGCAGATGAGGTAAATAGCACTCAGCTGCTCCAATTTCCAACTTGCCCAGACCACCTCTGTTCCACAGGAACTCTGAACTGGAGAATTGGGATTAGGGGGAGGTTTGAGGGGGGAAGGTAAAGCCCTAAACCAGCCCTGCTTCCTGCCCTGCAGGAACTGCTCTGGGAACACGCTCATGAGAAACAAGCTTGAGGGAACTTCTGCCACTCAGTTCAACAGAATCAAACCACGTAAAAATCACAGTTCAGCTCTTGCTAACTTGAGCTTTCAGTTCTTTTTGGGTTTTTTTTTTTTTTTCCTAGGCACGTTCTACCATTTGAAGCTGTCCCAAAGCCACCAGCTTTTCCTGCAGCCTCAGGAAGAGGGCAGGTTCATTCCACTTTAAAAAAGTAACCCTGATTTATGAATAGGTGGGTTTAGACACGATTACTGTGTGTACCTGAATTCGGTCTGTGGCACTTGAGAAGAGTGAAATACGTTGTGCTTCAGGTGATGGTTTGTTCAGGTGCTTCTGTTTAATTTGTATTCTTGGTGTTTTTGTGGATCGTCCCTTCAAAACTGATTTGCTCCAGAGGAGCAAACGTATCCTGGCCTCTCTTGTGCTAATTAAAGAGTCTGGTGCTTAACACTGGAGATCAGAAATGCTATGAGATATGGGAAATAAAAAGTGTATCAGAGGACTTTAATGGGGACATCAAGGTTAATATCTGTCTACGCTCTTTCTGGAGAAACTGCAAGCCAGACAATTTATTGGATGGGACCCGAGTTTTATGTTTAATTACCAAACCATGGTTTCCTTAGCAGCACAGCTCCCCATCGCTGCCACCCCAGAGAGGAGCAGCCAGAATTCCATCACTGGGACCTGCAGCAGAGGGGACACTGCTCAGCGGGGGCAGAGGGCTGATACCACAGACCCCGACAAAAACACTTCACACCAGGCTAACACTCATAGCAAACTGCTGAATATTCATCGAGCCGCTCTGAAACAGCAATATTTTAGTTATCGTGAGATCAAGCTGCACAGAAGATCAAATAAGGAGAAATTGTTTCTTGGCACAGGTTCCTCCAACACTTTCTTCCCTCGCAGCCTGGAGCTTCAGGGACACAAGAAGTTTCCTGCGACTCCGAAATAAAAGCGTTGCAGAGAGCTGGTGGAACACGGGGAGTGTCACACTGGCATTTTGGTATCATTGGCAGCCTTCCTCGATTATTGACACCCCTGCTCCTGCACCAGCCTGCCGAGCTGCAGCCAGAGCCTCCAGAATTTGTCACTGTCACTTCCCGAGCGCTCGGCATTGTTCAGGAAATTGTATGTGTAAAGCAAAACTGCCTGCGCCAGACTCCGCCACGGCGGCGGGGCTGGGAGGCTGCTCCACACCGAAACAGAGGTTTTATGTGTCCTATTATGTGCCCCAGCAAGAGCCATAAATAATTGTGACAAGGATTTTTTTTTTTCGGTGTTACATGTGAAAGTCCTTGACTGTGCCTCCTGCTCCAGCCCCCCTCCCTCCCGAGCACTCCAGCTGCCAAGCTGCATGATGATAGATGGCACTGTGCAGCAAATGACAGCCCGATAGATTTTTTAGTTTGTGCTTTAGAGAGAATCAGATATGCTGTATAAAGCAATAAAAAAAGCATACTCACAAGGTGGGTTAAAAATAGCTGGCGCAGCAGGAGATGAGTTTGCTGTTTATCAAAAAGTTAAAGCTTCACATGCAAAGTCCAGGTGATGTGTTAATTCTTCTAAATCTTAGCCAGGAGTCGTTTTCTTGGACAAACCTGTGAGGTGCAATTTTTTTACCCTTCCGTATTTAATATAGAACACACTAAAAGCCTGGTTATAAACTTCCCTGAGTAAGGACAGCATCCGAAATACAAGGGGGAATACACTTGATCCTGAAAATGAGATGAAGAAAGTCCTGAGCCTGTACAAGGCTCTGAATCAAACAAGGGATGTTTGAAAAGTTGGCTTTCAAATCAGATCTCGAAACGTGAGCCCAGACTCCCTGAAAACTTTCAGTCCTCAAGCCCCTGAAGTCAGGAAGAGCCTTTACTATGAAATCTGATCAAGATTATTCTAGAAATACAGAAAATTATTTTCATCTTTGATAGATCGTATCTGACAAAAAATACATATTTAGGTTTTTAGGATTTATTATGTTCTCTCATATGCTAAAACGTAGCAGTTTGGGGGTGATAAAGCAGCTGGCAATAAGGAAAGGGGGAATTCAGGTGTGCCAGAGCACCCGATGTTTGTGCAATGTGAAATACAAAGGCACAGGGAGCCGCCGTGGTCAGACAGAAAAGCTACAGAAGCAAAAGGGTGAGAAAAGGGTGAGCAAACGCCTCTGTTCTATCCACTGGCCAAATCTGACAATTACAGATTCATAAGGCAGTAGCTTTTCCTCATGCTTTAATATTTTTCAGTAATTGCAGATGACGTTGTGAAGAACAGGATGTTCCCCTGAAATGTACACCGAGCACAGCTGAGATGTGCAAACTTGGAACTTGTCCTGTCCTTTCCACTGGATGTTAGCTTGACTTGTTTTCCTCTGTGCTTTCTATTGATCTGGATCCCGTGTAACAAATGGCCTGGCTTCCCAGCCACCTTGGAAATGTCATGCAGGAGTCAACAAAAATACTTGGTGTATGTTTTATAAAGAATTACAGCTGGCTCTGAATTACTCTGGCTTTCATCTCGGCAAGCCCAGCCTGGTTCTCTCGGTGTCGATGGATGAGCAGGAGGACCAGGAAATGATTCAGTGAGCCAGTGAGTTTCCCAGTTCATGGACATGACAGCCCCAGACACACTTACTCACCCTGCCTCTGTCTCACACACTGCACTTGAAGCTGCTCTGTAATTTAAGAGTGCTCACTATATCAGATCTCAACTCTTTTTCCCCCCTGATTTCTGATGAATCATGTTAGGAAAGCTGTGGTTTTAACGCTGGAGGATGTGACATAATGCAAAACAGCACAAGAAGTATATTAAAAAAATATGTCTGTCAGACTTTATATGGCTGGAAGGGGATAATTTGAATTATATGCCCGTAATTCAAATTTGGGGATAATTCAACACCCAAACAGATACATTGCTAGCTGTACCCAGCCATCTGATATAATACTGGCTATTGTTTATTACTTACACGTTGTTACAGCCTCACCTCCCTCTGCTATGCTTAGGGGACAGTTTACATTTCCATAATAAAATCCATTTTCTATAGGTTTATAACTCAGTTTACGTTTCACAAGGCTGCTGCCCGGCATGTGAATTTCACTTCAATTCCTTTTGGTTTAACTAAAATTTCAAACCAGCTTATTCTTTAAAAAAAAAAAAAAAATTAATCAATGCAATGGAGAAGTACGTAATGCCATTTCCCAGCCCAAGGAGTTTGAGTAACTCCCTGCTATTCACTCGAAAAATGACCTCTTAAAGTCCTTTTTACAAGAACCTGATGGATTTAGGACCAAATGGAACTACTTAAATAAGCAGATGTTCCAGCATTGCTATATTTAGAGATAAGGGAGCAGGAATAAAGCACAGTGCTTGGGAGGAGAGAGGGAGCACCTCGTGCACGGTGTGACACAACAATCCACAGCCACCCTGTGCCTGCCACCGTGTGCCCACCGCGGAAACAGTGCCCAGGGCCTCGCTGAGGGCTTTGTGGGACTGAATTCACCAGAGACACGGCCCAGGGAGCTGCTGGAGCTGGGCCAGGAGGGATTTAGGTGGGATATCAGGAAAGGTTCTTCCCCCAGAGGGTGCTGGGCACTGCCCAGGCTCCCCAGGGAATGGGCACAGCCCCGAGGATGCTCCAGGAGAGTTTGGGCAGCGCTGCCAGGGATGCCCAGGGTGGGGTTGTTATGCCTCTGCAGGGCCAGGGGCTGGATTGATGATCCCTGTGGGTCCCTCCCAGCTCAGGGTATTCTGTGATTCTAAATTCACCGACAGATGGAATCAGTAGAGGAGCAAAGGTTCCCACTGATTTCCATGTTGAAGTCTCCTCCAGCCCCCAGACGAGAAGCCTGGGCAGAGCAGTGGGGTGTTATTTAAAGGATAAACCCATCAATACCCATCAATACCCATCAGTACCCATCAGTACCCATCAATACCCATCAATACCCATCAATACCCATCAGCACCCATCAATACCCATCAATACCCATCAATACCCATCAATACTCCTCTCCCAGCCACCCCAGAGGGGCAGGGCTGAGCAGTGCCCTCTCTGCAGGCAGTTGGCTCATCCAACACATCCCTCCATCCACGCCTCTCGATTTCCACAAACGCTTCATTTCCACCCCAATATTCTCCACTCTCACGTTACAGTACCCCCACTGCACAATGAAAAGGACCTGTATTAACTTTTTATTTCCCTATCACTTTTCATTTTCCCAGGATTTCTGGCTGAGAAGCACTGGCAGAAGCTGGAGGAATTGCCAGGGATCCCATCGCAGTGCCTGATTTAATGCTTGCCCAACACAAGCAGTGAGCTTTGTTGAATTGATGCTCTTGCTCAGCAGAAGAACTTCTCCCAATTTCCCCAAGGTGCCTCTTTCATTTGCTGAAATACCCTGAAATAACAAAACATTCTCAGCCACATAAGCAGAAAATAACATAAGTGTCTCTTCACCCTTTCTACCTGTGCCCAGGAAGCTGTTACAGAATCAGCAGTGGAGTTGGGAGGGTTAAAATGGGGAAACAAAAGGCTTTTGTACCCCACTGGGATGTGTGACCCAGTGCACACATGAGAAATTGTGAAAGTTGTCTCTGGGCACCAGATCGTACCATCATGCTTGCTGTTTTTCCTGATTAGTTCTGGAAAAAATAATTCCTTATTTTAAATCCATGAGGGAATTTAATGGAAAACAGTGAGTATTGACAACACCTCTTAAGCACAGGGGTGTCTATCTCTGATGAAATGACAGCTCCAACCATTCCCTATCCCCACTGCCTGTTTCAATCAGTGTTTTTGCAGAGCTGCCAAGAGGTTGGGAGGATCCAGGGCTTGTGTAAGTAGCCAAAATCTACTGGAAGACGAAGGTGATGCAACCTCATTCCCAATTCCGGGCCGTGCCTCTCCTTGAGCAGGAATCAGGGACAGGGGTGAGATGTGGCTCCTTCCCAGACAAACCACAGAGCTCTGCTGCCTTGTTCTCCACGGGAGCGAGGGTCACCAAGCAGGTGTGGGAGTTTGGGCGCAGTTTTGGAGCGTGTGGAGCTGGTGCTGCTCGTTTGATTCTCGATCCCAGCCCTCCCGAGCAGGGCTCCTTTCAGCCAGCCATCCCAGCTTTGCACAGGTCGATACATGTGTCTCCAATCATCGCAGCCAAACTGGGGCTGCACCTCATAAACGTTGTCTTTCTTGGAAGAAAATGTTTGCTTTCGGGTCAGACTGAATCACGGGGCAGGCAGGGAGGAGGCGGGGGGGAGTTTGTTATGCATGTCTGCTCTGTCCAAGGAAAAACAGGATTAACAGCTAATTTCCTGCCATTAGATTGCAGCCCCAAAGAAAGCTTTCTCAAAGAGATGACTTGCATCTCAAAATGACTTAACATCTGCAAGGAACAAAGATGAGAATCTCACCAGGACACAGCTTGAATTCCAACTCCTCCTTTATGACTCTTTCTACTGCGGAATTATGAAGTTGTTGTAAATCCTTACAAGGGAACAAACCCAGCAAACTCTGCCTCTACCTGAGGCCAGGGCCCTGTGCCAGGAGCAGAATCCTGAGTCTGTGCTGCCGGTCCTGGAGGGTTACAGGGATGTGCTCCCCTGTCACAGGTTGTGAAGTTTGGAGCTGGAAGATGCTCTGGTTCCACAAATCCACCTGAGTCAGGTGTGTTGTGATCACATTTGAAAAGGCTGTGGAAGCTGATGGCAATTTGAAAATCAGCTGAAGGCATCAGACTGGCCAGCCTGCTCACTAAAACCTCCTGCTTTCCCTTCTGGAAGCCTGAGATCCCACCTGCAGACACCTGCCCGTTACCTGCCCATGCCTGTGATCCAAATGTGCAACTCTGCTCCTGGACAAGAGGGTGAAGCTGTCTGAAAATCCATCCTCAAGCACCTCAGTCCCATTTTCTCTCTGCTACAGACTACTCTGAGTTCTTGAAAAGACAAATGGAAGAGAAGCAGGCCTGTAACATTTTCTCCTCTCACCTTAGCAACGTCCTTTTTGCTTCTCATTCCCAGAGTTCAGAAAAAGAAAAGGAGAGGGAAGTTAAAACCAGCCTGGATTTAAGATCACCTGTAACTTCCTGGGAGCCTGGGCAAGACTCTGCAGTGCTGTGTTTGCACAGAGCATCCTCAGAACCACAGGATGGGCCCCACTCCCCTTCATCCCGTGCAGAACAGGGGAAAGCAGTGCCTGCAAACCAACTCAGAGCAAGTCCCACCTCTGTGGGTGCTAAACTGTCCAGTTACCTCGATAGACACAGCCTCACACTAAATTTTACATTTACAAACCTCCAGATGAGCAGAAAACTGTGTGTAATGGTGAACAAAAAGTTACTGCTGCCTGCACCAGCCACTGAGCAATCTAACCACCGTGCCCATCTCTGAAAGTTCCACCACTCAAGCCAAGAAAGGAGTGGAGGGAGGAATTACTGATGGCCAGCAGCACTGTAAAACTCACTGGAACAAGTTCTCTGCTCGTGGAACTCTGCTGATGTCAAAGGAACAACAACATGAGGAAATTTAGTCTGTTAAATTAAAATAATATGGATTAATGCAATGTTCTGGAGGCATTTCTACCTGCATCAATATCACCATGGAACATTGTGAGAGAGTTGTGACTCCATTGGAGAATGGAGGGAAAGGGAATATTAGCTGCTGGAAAGGGAACAACCTATGACTTGGCAGACCAATTAATTACACTTAAAACCTGCGCTGTGTTGAGCTGCTCTTTAGCCAGGTTGATGTGACAGAAACAGAAAACCAAGCAGCACCTCAGCTTCTCTCAGTGCTTCATAGCCTGGCTCATCCTCATCCCATCCCCACACTGCTCAGGTGACACTGTGGCTCAGGGACAGCTTTCTCCAGCGACAGACAGAGGGCTGTGGGGATGGTGAAGGGTCTGGAGGGGCCATGGAGGAGCAGCTGAGGTCACTTGGCTCGTTCAGCTGGAGAGGAGGAGACTGAAGGGAGCAGCCTCATCCCTGCCTGCAGCTTCCCTGAGAGGGGCAGTGGAGGGGCAGGCTCTGATCTCTCAGACACAGCTGGAGCTGGGCCAGGAGGGATTTAGGTTGGATTTTTGGGGAAGGTTCTTCCCCCAGAGGGTGCTGGGCACTGCCCAGGGAATGGGCATGGCCCCGAGGTTGCTCCAGGAGGGTTTGAACACCACTTCCAGGGATGCCCAGGGTGGGATTGTTGGGGGTCTGGGCAGGGCCAGCACTGATGATCCCTGTGGGTCCCTCCCAGCTCAGGAGATCCCATAAATCCGTGCCCACCCTCCTGGCCAGCCCTGACCGCTCTCACTGGGTGCAGCCACCCTGGGGGCTCTGCTGGCCATTCCCACCCCGAGCACTGGGACTGTGCTCACCATCCCACAGCCACCAACTGGGCCTTACTGGGAGCATCTCTCTCAGCACCTTGTGGTCAGAGCAGCTCTGCCAGCCCCCAGCACACGTGAGCCCCACGTTTTGTCTCAGGCTTCAATAAGATAAATGAGTTTAATTCATCCTTTGTGTAAGTAGGGACAACTCCTAGAAATCGCACTGGAGTTGAATGCCTTGGCTTAATCCCTAAATTCATTCCTCTAAATAAAAACCTGCCTCAAAATCACTGCTCCTATGGCTGTCATTAGCAGGAGGTATTTGTGACGTATATACTTTAAAAATTCCCCATCTAATCACCATCAGCATAAAAGATCTCTCCAAGCACTCCGTGACACCGGCTCAGATCCTGATGGCAGCTCACCACTACCAGTATGAAAAACAGAGCCTGTGTGGAATTTGTTTCACAAATTACATTTGTTCAGAGCCACGTAACAAAAGAAGCCAGGATCTAGATTAATTATCATGATTATCCTCCAACTCAGAAGTCAGTCAGTCCTCAGGAACAGCTTTCTTTTCGAAGCCTTACACAATTGCTGATGGGAGCTCGCAGCTTACGCACGCAAACCTCCAAATACACACGGAGGCCAAGAAATAAAACAAAATAACACCCAAAAAACCTATTGCCAAAATTAGGGAAGAAAAGCAACCCCGAGCAATACGTATTTAACTCTTCCCTGCGCACCCAAAGTTGCTAGGGAACGAGGCAGCCTCGCAAACTGCCACTACAATTACATTTACAAAGAGCTGACAAGGATTGACCTTTGCCTACTCCTTCCTGTCTGCCTTTTACCAGGCGAGGAAGAGCCTGGTGGCTTGACAAACACGTTTGACGGGCACATTTGCAGACAGCAGGCTGTCTGCAGGGTGAGCTGGCCCTCTCCTGCCAGCCTGCTTGATGCCTCCTGCAGCCACCTAGAAACAGAGACTAGACAAGAGGAAGGGAATAAAGACAGGGATTTATTTGAAGGGCCTTCAAGGTACACCCTGGGGGAGCCAGAGGCTGCTTCCAAAAATTGGACCCCAAGATGGACCCCAGGTCACGAGTTCTTCACACTTTTATAGGTTTGGATCATTTGCATATCAGGGTTCATTCTCCAATTAAAGCCCCAGTTTAACGATGTAACTCCCCTCAGCTTGCCCCCCTTAGAATCTTTGGTTTACACATTTTGGGCCTAAAAACAGCCTGGCTGTCCTTGAAGGCAAAGCCTGGAGAGGCTTTGTTATGTCTGCCCAGTACGAGAGAGCAGGAATTACAGGCTCCAAGGAACTTCAGAGTTACACTCTAAGCAGTACAGAATTTGAAAATAGAAAAGTTAAAACCTAAGGCATCATGCTAAGAACTAAAGAAGCTTTCGAGAGCGCCGCGACTGTCAGCGCTGAGCTCCTCCAGGAAAAGGTGGGCTTCCCTTCCCCGAGCTTTCCCGAGCTCTGGAAGTATGAAATTTGTTTTAGCACCTTGAAGCACAGCGCTCTCAGCCCGGCCGTGGAGTTCCGTCACCGACTCTTAATGGAATTGCGACGTAATTCCGGGAAAAAATTCAAATCGAGGTTCGTCTTGCCAAAAGCACACGTGCAAAATTTCCCAAGTGGAAGCTGTGAGTTTGTACAAAGTTGCTGGGGCTGTATATGAATATTCCTATGCGGAGGTCAACCCCCAAATTCCCTAAAAATCTGCATTAAAAACTTGTGCGTATTTAATATCATCAGCTAAGGAATTCCGTGCCATTATCTGTATATTTTAATAATTGCAATTTTCAATGGTAGTGACATAAAAACAATTACTTTTTGAAATTTATCCCTGTATATGCATTTGAAACTACACAGCCATTAAAAACAGTCTGTCGAATTAAAGGTTGTGCAATTAATTAAGTGCAAATCCTGTAAAACTGGACCAAGGAGAAAATTCATCAAATGGGTGAAATATGACCTATCTTGTCCAAAAGACAAATATGTTTAAACAAAATATGAAAATTGATGACAAAATTACTGGTAGCAAAATGCACACAGAGCAAATATGAGACAGCTGTACTCGGATTCAGCACGGGAGGTTCACCCTCACGGAGTTTGTGATTCATTATCTCCACTGCCTTGTAAAACTTTTCCCAGTTAATCTCCAAAGTACGGCCTTTGCACCTATGATAATAAAAATTCTCTATAAAATCACATAGAAGTGTTTAGCCGTGATTTACTGGCCCTTGCCACAATGGGATGAAATCTGTTATCAGCTGGATGTGGGTACCCAGCAGCAAGGTTTGCTCTGCCACCAGGAATCCCTGCTGATTCCAACCCTCACCCCTAACACCTCATCCTCTGCTGTGACCCGCGTGGGGACAACCCCAGGGGCTCTCTCTGCTCTGTGCTGGGCACTGGAGTTTCCAAGGGAGACTTGGAGGTTGTAGCAAAGTGGGGATTGGGCTCTGCTCGCAGGGAACAGGGACAAGAGGAGAGGGAACGGCCTCAGGCTGGGCCAGGAGAGGCTCAGGGTGGAATTTCCCCATGGAAAGGGAGCTCAGGCCTTGGCAGGGGCTGCCCAGGGAGGTTTGGAGTGCCCATCCCTGGAGGTGTCCAAGGAAGGGCTGGAGGTGGCACTCAGAGCTCTGGGCTGGGGACAAATTTGGGGTTGGGCACAGGCTGGACTTGGTGACCTTGGAGATTTTTTCCCACTCAATGATTCTAGGATTCTGTCTTCTAAGCACCCAAATTTTTGCTGCCATGAAGGAACAGAGTTCCCTCAGCTGTGCCAGCCATCAAACTGGATGGCTGGGCCTTGTGGAAGCCACGGGGACTTCACACACCAAGTCCTGATCAGTGTATTCTGGGTGACCATATTTTAAAGGGTTTTACTCTCAAAAAACACCCCAAAAATTAGGCTTTTTCTATTTTACCCACAGCAACGCAATGAGAGGGAGAGCTGTGCATTCTCTACCTGACACGACTTGAAGCTTCATTTTCCATATCCCAATAAATGGTTCCAGAAATAAGCCATCAGTTGCCTCCTCTTGCCAGTTTTGGGCACAATTCCCCCTACACTTATTTCCTGATGGGCTGCAGTTGGAAACCAGTGGCATACTGGGGAGCAGGATTTCCCCAGCCACATTTAATTTAGTGTTTAATATTAATTAGATCAGACAAAAATAAGCTACAGAGTGAAGTATGGCTGTCATGGTTGTCTAAGAATATTAAGATACGAAATTCAAGGAATCCATAGAATATTTATGTTCCATAAAGCAGAAAAGCTCACAAAGATGTGTGGGGGGAGAGTGCAGCCAGGATGGACTTTGCCACGGGGACAGGAACATCTCAAGGGTCCACGACTGACATTTTTAAGGAGAGGCAAGTGTCTTCCTTCACCAAACCAAGGAGCACAGAGTGAACCCTTTTCCCTTTGCTTCATTTCCCCTTGCAGCCTGGTAGGACCCAGCTGTGCCCGTGGGAAGCCAGGCACAGACAGGGAATTCTGCCAGGGAACGGCCACTCCAGACCTCCTTTGAGAACATCCCTCAAACACAACCAAAATGAGCCCGACTTGGATTTCCACGTGGGTATTCTGCATGGTTCCTGGGGGATGCAGGCTGGAGGGGTGAGGTGGGCACGGAGAGTGCTCCTGCACACCTTGGAACACCCGTGCTTGGCATTTTGAGCAGGTTTAAGGCATCACAAATCACGATCCAGTTGTGAAGGGGATGGTGGAGGGGGGCTGCAGGGAGCGCCAGGAACCCAGCCTGTTATTTTCATATTAAAATGTAATGGTGCCATTAAAGTTAAAACCACTGTTAAACTTGATTGAGTAAATTAGTTAATTAACCATAGCATCTAATGCATTCCTCCAAGGCATACCTCGCTTCCTCCAGACAGAATTCCAGTTGTACATTATCCTAGCTGTGAATTTTACTATGATTACACTCCTGGAGTGGCTCTCTGTTTGTCAATGAAGAATGCAAGCTGTCTTTTGAATCTGAGATGATTAAAAGTTAGCAGGGAAAAATGGATATACTTCCTATTTATCTATTTCCTTTTAAGAATCTTCTTATATTCTGTAAATTCTTCTCTTTCTCTGCCCTTTTTTGGAAAAATTTATATTAAAACAAGTTGAAGGTGGAACGTTTTTGTCATCTTTAGTTAAGACTGAATATGCAAAAAAGAACCAGAGTTTATAAAGAACTCAAAAGGAAAGTTAAGTAGGATAGATTTTCCCAAATATGACTTTTATATTTAAGAACGTGAAATTTTCTTCAAACACCTTTTTGCAGGAAAAATGAACACAGAGCTGGGATCATGAATTTTGCATCTCCCTTCCTAATTCACAAATAAGGTAGACTAAATCACAGGTATTCTGATACAGAAATGCCATTTGAGCAAGAAGCTGCCTCATTTGGAAATGTGGGTTAGATTAAGAAAT
This sequence comes from Falcunculus frontatus, assembly GCA_013398115.1. Taxonomy (NCBI): domain Eukaryota; kingdom Metazoa; phylum Chordata; class Aves; order Passeriformes; genus Falcunculus; species Falcunculus frontatus. Next base: position 124,234 of record VZRV01007173.1, read on the forward strand.
AAAATATATTTATCAGGGTAGCGGAGTGTGAGCTGAGCAGGTTTTCCTTTAACTCCTCTATTTTCAAAGCTGTTGGAGGAGTTCTCCTGTTGTCCTAAGCATCCCTGTAATCCATTCCTAGAGCATTTCCACAAGAAATTTTGTTTCAACAGAAGTTTTGAAGACTTAATGCTTTTCTTTTATAGAATTACTCCAAAACTTTCAATCAAAATACAATTTTCACCAAGAAAACCCCAAACAAATGGCTTGCTCACATTCCTGCCCATGTTTTTCCATGTTTCCCAACCAGTCCAGTAACATCATCAGGGTAATGTGACCATCCCAAGAACATTTTTTGTCACACGTCCTCTAACTTCGACCCTCAGAGCACCACACTCACTTTTTATATTTTTTAAAGCCCAGCACTTCCACTGAGATATTTTCCCCAGCCTTCACTGCCTTGGGGAATGCTTCATTTTAAAAACATGAGAACACAATTACGGCAATTCCCTTATGAAAATGTGGCCAATTTTCTGCTTTAACCAACATAAAATTGATCTCTCAAGCTCTGTTTCACGTGATCTCTTTGTAGGTCTTCCTGCTTTTCCTCTTCTGCCACACCCAATAATGAAGATTCCCTAAAGGAGCTCTGCTTTCTTTTTATTTTCATTTTTCTAACAGATACTACATCTTTGGAAAAATCTCTCTCCGTGTATGGGTGACCTCAGTGTGAAGTGCAAATGTGACAGATCTCAGCCTCTGCCTCACAAATATCCCAGAGCTCACGAGGAATCTCAATGACAAGAACTCAGATTTCCATGTTTTCTACCCCACTGGCTCCATTTCCCAAGCGGTGCCCAAACTTAGCACCCATGGATTCTGTATCCTACCCATCGTGAAAATGCTATTTTTCCATTTAATATGGTTTTTTTTTTTTCATTGTCTACTTGATACAAACAAAGGATTTTGCTGAAGGTCAAGGTATTGATTGAATTCCACCCAAGGGGCTCGTTCCCATCCAGTGACAGATGCAAGGGACCTGGGGGATAATGGACTCGTGGGAATGGAAAGGACAGTGGGGTGGATGCTGCTAAAATTGCAGCATTATTGAGTTATTTCTCCTTTCTCCCTTTTCGAGCACAAAAATGAAGAACATTCCTGAAGAAAGAGGACACACAAAGAACTTGGGGGTGTGGGGTCTCACCATGAGACCCTTAATTAATGAAGAAGTGAAAATACTTGACCATTTTCTGTGGCACGCGCTCTGCAGTGAAATGTTGAAGTTCTGGCTACCCAAATTCTTCCTAAAATTAGAAGCTGTGTAATGACAAGGTTTGGCTGAGCTAAGAGAGGAATTTGCTGAAGAGGAAACTCCTTCTTGAATAATTAACTCACTTTTCTGTCTGTGTCTCTCCTTTCCCCATCAGATTTCTAGGATATGGAAGGAAGTAACATTCCACTCCTGATGAGATAATACTGATGATCTAAGGAATTTCTTGCTACTCTTCTGTATTTAATAAAGCATCCAAGATTGGTGGTTAAAGTCAGCTAAATTTACCAAATTACAGCACGTAATTGATTTACTGATAGGTAGGCATGACTCAACTTTTACTCAGATCTTTGACATAATCAAAAAAATATTAATTTATTCTGTCATACTGAAAAGTATTAATTTATTCTGGCATTACTGAAAAACCACTTAAGTGGAAAAAAAATACAATATTGGTGCTTTTATTTGTACATTTATGGTCATGACTCTTCAGATGTTCCTGGATCTCTATATCACAAGGTTTCACTGAATACAAGGAATGTATTGGCAATGAGGAAAGATGGAGCTGTGATCAGAGAGAATGCACAGATGTATAGTGATATAAAAAAAGCCTCAACTGCTCCTGGTTCTGGTGGATCAGTGATAAAATCAGAGTATATACAGCAGCACAGATCCAGAGCTCCACACTCATAAATAAATATCTCTCCGTTACTTGATCTTAGCAATTGAGGAATGTTTTGTGCTCTATAATTCCTCCCTCAGCACCAAATTGTTGGACAATTCGGTTTCCTCTTTCTTGGTCCTCAGCCCTCCCAACATCTTCACTGTAGGTCGACCTAATGAGCCAGGTGCCTTCAGATCTGATGTCCTCATTTGCTGTACGTGTGAGCTTTGCCTTCTTTTAATTCTTATTTTCAGCACAGCCCCTTCCAGCTGCTCTGCTCTCTCTTCTGGAGCACTTGTAACCAACTGCCTCAAGCACAGAACTTTCGTGTTCTTCCCAAGGAGCTTCACCCCTCTTTTTTCACTGTCAGCTCCTCCTCGTTTTCAGAGATTTGGTGTTTCCCACTCCTTTCTCAGTGTCTCCTACGTGCTGGTGCTACCCCAGTGAGTAAACTGGAAAAACCCCTGATGCTCCAACACTCCTGTGGCTGGTGCAGAGCTCTGGGAGCTCACTCTGCTGAGTGCAGGGGTCATTGCAAAGTCAGTAGCCAGGAAAACTCTGCTAATCCATTAAAGCCTTCCGAATTTACCACCTGAGAAATTCCACGCTCCCCGGCACCTCGGAGAGCTGCTCACCCTGCGTTACACCACCTAATAGCATCCTCAGCAGGAAATACATATATCTGACTGCAGCTCTCCAGCAGGGCTTTAGAAACACATAAAACTGCTGATTTTCCCCCTTTTCCCTCGTGCCAGCACTCAGGACTGGGTGCAGACTTCCGTTCTGTCTATATTAAAACCCAGTTTTGTTATAACAATGTGTCAAAGCCAACACCGCAGGGATATGAGCTCCATAATCAAGTTTATCCCAAACAAGTTTCATAGTTTTAACAGATATTTAACAATAGTCTAAAGAACGATTGTTTTCCAATTTCAATATCTACTGTAGCTCTAAGTACCAGTTGACTCTGGCTCAGTGAAATGCAAATTTTGTAAAATCCAATCCATCAAGCAGAAATTTTCCTACAAAAGGGTTTCGAAGAAATAATAGCTGTCAGCTAACAATTAATGCACCCAACATGCTTAAGTACTGCACTGAACTTTAATGAAAGGTTACCGAGTCTGTTAAATTGCTTCATACCTTGTAAGACTAAAGTTAAGCAAAAATTAACATCAGTGTTCTGGGAAAAGAGCATGCAAACAAAATTCACCTTAATGACGGGGGAGTGTAATGTTTTCACGGAATATTTTGAACTATGATTCCATTAGAACACTGTCAAAAACCGAAAATTTCATGTTCAGAACAAACATGCTTGGGGATTTCATCTGCAATAACTCCACAGCTGATGGGAACATACAGCAATAGAGAGAATCACATGAAGTTCTCCTTAAAAATAAGCACAGATACACCCTGGAATTGTGCTTTTAAGGATTTACATTGCTCCTGGTCCTTGGATTCTGGTAAAGGCTCATTCCAGCAGCTGGGAAAGGTCATTCCAAAGCGAGGTGCAGCACCCAGCACCCCATTTTGGCCCGTGGCTGATGATGTTTCTTGTTCTCTCAGCCCTCTGAACGCCAGGCACTCTCCTTTGCTGAGTTCTTATAAACATTCCCACACTTTAAGTAATACTTGGCAGCTTTACTACTGTTGTCAGGAACTAAAAGGTGCAATAACCCCACACACAATACAAAAGATCAAACCAGCAGATCATAACTCATTCCCAAAGGGCAGCCCAGTAAAAGTGATAAAGGAAACCACACTCCAAGGACTTCCTCAGGCCACTGCCCTGGATCATTAGGGCTACTGATACTGCTCATCTCCTGCCAGGAGCACACAGCCTGCTCCTTCCCCAGCCCTGGCTCTCCCTGCTCCCTCTCCAAGCCCTCCCTGCTGTTATCTGCAGGAGCAGGAGGATCCTGCTCACATGGGCAGCTGTTTAAGCACTTTGATATCACTCTGCACCCTTATTATCCATCTTTTCAATGGGAATATTTCAAAACCAGGGCTGGACGTGAGTGTGTGGGCTGCTTACTGTGGCTGCAGTTTGGGAAGGGTAGAACCAGTCCTTTCCCTCGTGCTCAGTGAGGGCTTTTAGGAGCCCAGGGATGAGTTTCACACACATTTATGTAAGAGGTGGTCTGAGGGTTTAAAATGCACACCTGGGCAAGTGTAGTCACGATTTTCTCCTGTCTGATGAACACACAGTGCTCACCTTTGTTACACCACGAACTCAGCATCTGCCCTGTGCAGGGGCAGGAGGAACTCACAAAGTTCCAAACTTGCAACCACAAACTGAGCAGCTCACTGAGTTTTCCTATGAAGACATCTATCAAAACATGTGTTCAACAGGAAAACAGCATTCCCCCTTTACAACAGCCATGCTGGTGACAGTGGTGACAAGTGGCCCCAGACTGGACCCCGTGGGAAGGCAGCTGTCAGCAGAGCAGCAAGGCAGAAACATTCTGGGGAGTGCCAACACTCAGGAACTTTCTCATGGACATTTTCATCTCTTTCCCTATTTATCTACCAGTAGAACAATCAGTAGCCTCTAAAAACAAACAGAAGAAGAATCACAGAGTCATTGAGGTTGGAAAAGGCCTCCAAGATCAGGTCCAGCCTTTGGCCAGTCACCACCTTGTCAACCAGAGCAGAGCAATGAAAAGAAACAAAGAAAAAGAGAAAGAAGAACCCCAGACAGACACTGTGAGTGCACGTGACGGGGTCTGGACTTGTCTCCAGGTGACAGAGGAGTCCCTGGTGCCATCTGGCAGTGATGCTCAGTGCTACCTGTGCTGGGTCCCCCATGGATGAACAGGAGGCTTCATGCTCCAGAACGCCCCAATTTGGCATCTTTCACCCTCACTAAATTCACTTAAATAAGTCTCCATTTCCCAGTCCCCATCCCAGTGCCGTGTGTGCCCTTCCCCACTTCCCTGGCACACGAAGGGTTCTCTTTAATGCAGATGTGGGAGATATAAAATGCAAGTGATCCAGCCACCCACCCCCACTCACACATTCTCTCGGGATCCTCCAGACTATATTCATGAAAAATGATTTACAAAATACAAATAGATTTTGGCATGAAGTAAGCTTAAATTGACTGCTTTCTATCAGGAATTAATATTAACCAGAGCTTGTCAGTTACTAAATATTTATTTTAGGAATACATACAGCCTCTGCTTTCATGTAGGTTAAGCTGTAATCTTTGTCTTGTCAGTTCCAGGATATAGCAGTGGATAAATCATGCACTCTTGAACTGATAGATGTCAGAGCCGTTGTATACAAATGGAGGGATATGTCAATGAACACCCCAGTTTAGGTTACATTTACTATAAACATTGACATTCCTTTGCAATGAGACCATTTGCTGGCTAAGCAGTCACAGCTTCACAGGATTTGATGCTTTTGTGCTCAATCAGGTTCTAATGATTTCAGATGTTTGCAATTAATGAACCATTAGATTAATTGGTTGAGTATGGAAGGACTGGTGTAAGAATTGGGTCAGAACCACAGACAAGCTATTACCTGAAGTGACAGCAATCACCAGAGGCAAACCAGTGAGAAATTGAATTAATGATTTTTTTCACCCTCTCTTTCACTTTTGGCAAAAATTAGCGCCGGGGCAGTGTTTGAACAGAGAGAATATTACAAGTGTTGGGGGCAAGGGGTGAAAAAGAAACATTCTCATCACTCCTCATCTTTCAAACTGGAGCAGCTCAATCTCCACCACGCAGACTCAACTCCAACTCGCCGTTGAATATAAAGGAGCTGCCATATTTCTTGTGGACCATCCAGATCCCCCCCAAAGCTTTCTTCCCAAGTCCATGTATAATATTAATTATGGACCACACAGGGCACCTTAGTGAGGTGATTAATTGTGCTACAGAACCAGGAAAGGAACGAGCTTGGCATCAATATATGGTCGTGGAGGCTTGGTAGAAACCCCAGGGTGCCCATCCTTTAGCCACTGTACAGGAGGATGTTTACTCCCAGTAGATCACTGGTGCTTAAATTCCAGCAGCGTGACAAGTTATCCCAACGAGGTGATGGCACTTTAGCTCAATCTGGAATTTCACAGAGTAAAATTAACCCTGGTTGTTCAATATAGGGGTTTTTTTTTTGGACCTTTTTCTTTCTAAGAAAGGGTTTATCCTAATGAGGTTCTCTGGCTTTGTGATGCAGCACTTCAGAAACCCGAGTGTGTGCTCGTGGTGGCTGTCACTGCCTTGTGCTCCTCAGGTGAGATTATTCATGTGCTTTTAGAGAGAAAAGCAGCAGAATGCAGCAGTGCTGTGAACCAGCTCACATCACCTCGGCTCAGAGCAGCATAAACACGTGGAGAGTCAGAAATAAAGGGGTGTGTTGGGTTCTTAATCCTGACTTAGGTGGGTTCAGCATTACAGCTCGTGGCTGGAATGTGAGTTAAATACTGGGAGTGATCATCCTCCTTCCCTCGCACTGACTCTCCACACATTGATCCATTTAATTTGCAGAGAGGATTTCTGCTACAGCCAGGGTGGTTGGGATCTGCCTTTAAATTCCCTTGGATAAGTCATGGATGCTTTTGTGGTGCAGTTTTACTCTTGCTGTAATGAAGCAGTCAACAGACACTTCCTGAGATAAAACAAACAAGTTTTTAGCTTTGGCATTATTCTGCAAGGAAATGTAATTATTCTGGAGCTTCTTGCCCCTTTGTGGTTTTTTTTTTTTTTTTACATTCTAATTTTTTTTTGCAGCTAAACTGAAACGTTCTGTGTGGTTTTGGGTTTTTACAGCAAGTGACTTGCTTGCTGCTGAAGGAAAAAATAAATTTTGCATTTAAGGCATTTTAACTGTGGATTTATACAAATTTCAAGTGTTCAACACAGATCTGCTTTTGAACATGAAAGGAATCTCAGAACTTGCAATTTTTACAAATGAAACATCCCACTGATTCCTAAATAATAGCTCGGGTTAGAGCCATAACTTTAATGTCACGTATTAACCCAAATTTTCACCTTTTTGCCTGTGCACTATTTAGGTGATTAAAGCTGGGTGCATAACATTTTCCCATCTTTCTACCTGGATTTAGAATTGAGCCTATTGTAAATAAGTCTGGCAAAACAAGGAGGCAAAAAAGAGCTTTAAAGGTTTCAGTGCCTTACAACGAAACTGAGCCCACTGAGGCAGTGGGAGACCTTTAACTCCATGTTACAGACTTTGAGTCACCAGGAAAACAGAGATATTGTATTTTCACATGTCTAACCCCTGTGATCTCTAAATAAAGGGTTCTGCCTTCCAGAATAAGCCTTGTAGCACCAGGGCATCTTTATTCCATAGTTCCCTATTCCCCAAGGACTTTCCTGTACCTGTTCCCAGGAACTGCCCCAAATCTCTTTTCTCCTTCTTTTCACCCTCCACACCAGGGGTCCTCCACTAAAATCACAGCTGAATTCACAGTTGTTTTGGTGCAAAAGTGGGCAACAGTCGAGAATGGGAGTAATAAATGTGACAATGATGTGACCAACCTTAACAACTCCCAGTTATGAGATATTTAAGGGCTGCAGAGCAGCTCTTCCCTTCTACTGTTTTCTATTAATAAATCACATTTATGAGACAGACAAGGCCAAAGAGAGTCGATGAGACTCTCTCCATTGACTTGAGCACGGGCTGGGAGAATCACCCAGGATAAATGCACAAATAATCCTATTTACCTGAGTATTCCCAATTAATATCAGTCAGATTACTCAGGTATAAAAGAGCTTTCAGGATGGGGATCACCTGGCAGGATAAGAGCTGCTTTCTTCCATCTGAAGTGTAACACTCATTTCAGGAGGAGTGTTAGGAAGGGAGAAATGCAAAACACCAAGAGATACAATCTCATCCCTTCCACGGAGAACAAAGGATATAAATGTGAATCATTAAAAGGCAAAACCAAAACCAAACCCTCTAAAGGCACTGTAAATAAACCCCTGTAATTACGCATCACAAAAAAAAGTCAACTGCAAATGGTTCAGTAATCTCATTACCAGGCTTACTAATAATCATTGCAATATTCTCCATCTCCCCTAAGATAATGAGCAGCACGGTGGATGTTGGAAAAATAAATAAATAAACAGCCAAGCAACGATTTCTCATCTAAATATTTAACAAAATGGATGGGCTTGCCTAAAGGTTTGAGATTGAACCCCAGTGTAACAAATTTTTAATTTGCACCATTTTCCGACTTTTAAAGGGGGAGGGAGCTCAGCTCATCTGAGAATGGAGTCTAAACCAAACAACGCTTTCATGACAACCCAAAAATAAAGAAATAAAACATTTTTAAATATTTCAATACTACAAAATTAGCCCAAGTTAAAGGCAACAATTAGTAAACAACTTTGTCATATTCAGAACAGTATCTTTCCCATTAACATTTCTATAGTTCCCCAATTACATTATAAATCAAAAGTAATACAAACAGACAATGTAATAATGAGAACACATAGACTGCATCAAAAATTAAGATCCCAGCTTTTCCTTTCCTCTTGGATCACTCTGTTAACTTGTCCTAGTTTACTTTCTTGGCAGCAGGAGCACAGGCACAGGAAGGGAATTTACACCTTGGTGAATATCTCCTAAAACTGGAGCTGGAAAGAGTTGGAAAGGCAAACAAATTTTCTTCTGAAGTGCAGGGCACGACATTCTCCTTTCCCAAATGCTGTCTCCTGCTCTGGGCAGGGAATTAACAGGGAATTAAGACGAGGTGGAGCACCCAGGCACTGCAGCTCCTGATGGATCCCCAACCCCTTCTCCGTGTGTCCTTCCCCCTCAGAGTCCCTGCCCTGCTGGGATCTCCTCCCTCTCTGCACTTACAGGTGAAACCATCCTGCCTCTGCAAAGGAGACACCTGGAGCCATCCCGAATATTCCAGATGTTGTCCTGCAGAGGGATGAGGAGGGATCTGAGCTGTCCCCGAGCACAGAGCAGGACAGGAGCCCTCATTTCATGTCCTGGCTCCTCAGCTCAGCTCAGGCAAAGGCACTTGCTCAGGAGCTCTCAGTGCTCTTTCAGTTTGTTTTCCTTTTTTTTTTTTTGCTTATCTGCTACATTTCTGTCATCTCCGTTTACTACTCTGGTGTCCTCTGACAAGGAAGAATTTAAAGAAATGACCAGAAATGGTTCTGGCAGTTGTGAGCACAAGTGATACTATGAAAGAGGAAAGCAACTCACTTCGGGAACAGAGAAGCAGAGCAGGGAAGGAATTAGAGGTCTTGGATCAAGATTAGGGATAAAAATATGTCCTCAGAGTTTTTCAAGCACTTCAGCTCCTTCAGAAAGAGGCTGAAAGCACAAGGGGGTGGATGGAGAAGCATGAGGATGTTAAAATAAATGCAATTAACTATCAGTGTTTATCTTAATGCACTTCTTACAATGCCACTGCTGCTAAAACAGAGGTGAGCTGGACAGGGGAGAGGAGGAGATTAAATTATGTATTGTTCCTTTAACACTTTCTCCGTTAAATAACATAATATTTTCAAGGTTACTGTTAAAATAACAGGGTTGTCCGGTGGAATTTATTCCCACTGGTGTTTGTGTACTGTATATATTTATACCACATGAGCAGCCCATAAATTCTCCTCATAAATGCTGTTATCTGCACCACCAGCAGTTTCTCATTTTTATGGGGGTATAACTTTAAGGTGTGGTTTACGTCCCGTTACACCTCATTGCTTACAGCTCCTGCTGCCCCATTAGGCTCTGATCCTGAGCTCCTTGTCCTCTCTGATGTCATTTGGTCCTGCTCTCGTCCCCATCAGCAAGGGGACCTCGCACAAAACCACAGCTCCAGCTCCAGCCACCCACAATCCCGAATTTGTCTGATCCCCTCTGACCACCCCGGATATCCCAGCTCCCACCCTGCTTAGGAGCCGCTCCCTCACACCAAGAAAAACCTTCCAAGGGAAGAGCGTTGTGATCCCATTCTTTTAGAGGTGGCCAGCTTGATTAGCAGGAAAGCACTTTTCATTTAAAACAAAAGATAAATAGAGATTATAGAAGAGCTGTTCCAAAGGTCATCGGAGTTGCCTGGGGTGTAGGACAAAGCTCAGATAACTCCACAGGAGAAAAAAAAACCCATTCACACACTTGCAATAAACTCTTTATACTTCATAACAGCCTTAAAAGTAACGAAAGCCCATCCATGCATCACTGCCAGTGCCTCCCAAAATGATTGGTATCAGTGGCACACTGAATTCTCTGCCTGCTCACATCCATCTGTCCTGAAGTTCGGTGCTGCTAACTCCAGACTTCGGAATCTGAGCTCAAATGTTGTTTTCTCCAATTTTCTTCCCTTTTTATGACCTTTTTCTGTTGCTATCTTGATTTATGGTCATTTGTGTGATTGCATTGCTTTGCTTTATGGCAGTTTATGTCATTCTGGTCTTGTCATAAATGACTACCATAAAGTGAGGTAAAATATCATAAAACATTAGTGAGTCACTGATATTCAAGGTTCTGGAGTACAAGCCTGACAGGTAGCAAGCACAGAAGAACTGTGCCATCCGAGGGATGGATCATTATGGATACATGTGTGTGCTGGGATCTGCAGGAACAAATGCCACCGTGACTTCGGTTGTCACTGGAAACAATTTAAAAGGGCAACGTCGAGTTATTTTTGTGAGTTTAAAAGTCTCATGTTCCTACAGTGATTTCTTTTGCAGCAAAAAAACCCCAAAAAAACCAAAAGCTTGGGAAATGGGAGTGGAGCTGTTCCCCTGTAAATGTCTCACTGCTTTTTGGGTGTATCTGAAAGGGGTTGGTCAGGATTGCTGAGAACCTGTGTATAAAAATCAGATTACTTTGTAGGATGATCATTTTTGGTGGTTTGTGCATCTCTGGTTGTTAGCACAGAGCTCTGAGTGATGCTGTGGCTCTGCTGCACTTGCAGGAAGGTGAATACCCTTCAACGATGATGCTCAGAAAGCCTAAACTGATTTTTCTGATGTATTCTACTCAAAGAAAACTGCATTTTATCCAATAATTGAAGCACTTATTACCTTTGTAGCTCAGAGTATTCCGAAGTATTTTACGCTTTTTCTCAGTTTAGTAAAATAAGCCATTGCAGTTGCAGACTTTCCAAATAAATATAAAAATAAAATGCAAAAATATTTTGCTACTGATGTATGCATTATGAACCCTTTATGCATTAAGAATCAATAATCTCTATATTCACTATAAATTCCTCTTATCAGTTGCTGTTACTTTATAGGATAACTAAATTCTGGAGTGAAAATGAGTATTTGCTGGAGTTAGAACTGGGAATGCATTACCATTAAGAAATATGGAGATAACCACTTGGAAATTTATATTTGTTATTTGATCATAAAAACATTGTTCAGGTTTTAAACGGCCTCTTTTTATTTGCTACTATTATTGCCAAAATAAAAGACTTATCATCTCCAAATCTATTTAGCCTCTAGTGACATTATTTACTGGGTTTGTTTCTCTGGATACTTTGGGGGGAAACATTTTTAATGCAGGGTAGGTTTTTTTTTTGCTTTTTGTGAAATATTCCACTTGGATGCCATTTTCATGATGAGATTGTTGCATTTAACCTCCAACACCAAGAGCTTTATTGAGCTTGCCCTCAAAGAAACATATTAAATAATAAAACCTAGATTTCCCCCAAATATGCCAACCTTGATGGTTTTTAATGCCAGACCTCTCCCATTTTGGAAGGTTTTGGTGGTTTCTTTGCTGCTTTTTAACGCAGTAACTTTCAGATACCAATATCTTTGACACCCAAAAATCCAGTTCTGCTCTCCACCATCTGTTTTATTCCAGTTTTAATGGTCTGGGGACCATTTCCTTTTGCAGAAACCAGCTCAGAGCCGCAGCATCATTCAATCCCTCTGTGCTGCCCAGGTGAGGAGGTCAATTTGTCCAGCTCAAAATCCCCCCTGGAAAAAAAGCCCAGGGAGGCTCTGGGTGTGGCACAGCCCCCACCCATGGAACCTCACATGCTGAGAGCCAGAGAGAGAACTGAGATGGGATCCTGGCAGTGCCAGGGGATGCAGAATCACTGCCAAATCCCCTCACCTGCCACGCTCACTCCATTTGGAGCTTCTCCTAATTTGTGCAAGGGGAGGGGAACTGCCACCTTCTGCTGTTACACCCCAGGACAGCACCAAACTCCTCACGTGAGGGAAAAGCAGCAGGGAAAATGAAGTGTCTTTGGCAGCCAGGAGGCAGAGACCTGCAGGGTTAACAGATCAATCTGCTCTATTTTTAATAAGCAACAAAAGGTGAATCTTGTTGGAAGTACCCCACTGCAATCCCAAAGTCTGGCAAATGGGAGAAGGGTCAGAAATTAATGTTTAACCCTCAAACCAAGTGACACGGGCACTTCTGTGGTTACACACTGCTTTTGGAAGCACCTCCCCTGGCTTTTTTCCTCCCTGCTCTGTGACTTCCACGCAAGTCAGTGCTGGAGATGTCAGAACATGAAAAAATCCTCCCCTTGGTACAAAGCAGCAGCCAGGGCATGGTTTCAAACGAGCTCCTGCAGCTGGATGCTCCCAGAGGAAATCCTCTGGAAAAAAGGTGCTGCATCCAATTTCCCCTGAGCTGCGTGGGGAGAGCTCTCACTGCGTTATCTCAGCGCTTGGGACAATTAATTTCAGTGTCACTGCTGCTCGTGGAAGGGGTCAGTGTCCCTGGGAGTGCAAGGGCAGTGCTGCTGTCCCTCCAGGGGTCACAGCCTCAGCCTCGTGTCCTGCCTGCCCAGAACAAACCCCAGCGCCAGCAAACCTCAGGGAAATTCCTCTGGGGAGCTGCATTTCGGGCACTGAGCCCACAGGTGAATACCTGGGAAGGTTTGGGAAATAATCAGTGGCATTTGGGCCTCTCTGAGCTCAGCAATCTCTGTGTCAGCACTGCACAGCACCAGCTCCCACCAGCTCCTCTCCAAAACAAACTGAGGCAGAGGATCAAAATTTACACATCCAGGCTGTCACCTGGGGACAGGACAATCCTTTCCCCAGGGCAGACAGAGTGCAGGGTCCCCTTTTTTTAGTATTTATTTTATTTATTAGCTTTTTAAGCACTGAAAATCCTGCCTATTCTTTAAGAAGCAAACTCATTTACCACAGCTGATTCCCAGGGGAACACGTGAATTAGTGAATCCGAGTTATTGAAGAAGAAAAGCAGTTTTTGCTGTTGGTACTGTGGGCTATTTGGGTTTGGAATTAAAGGAAGAAAGGGTCTTTCCAAGCAGCACTCCCTGCACTCCCTGCACTTTACCCACTGCTCTGTTTCTATAAAAAAGACACCCAGGTTGTGTCCACTCATTCAGCAGTTTCACAACTGTTTCCATGATAATGGAGATTCCTGTCAAAAATGGGGCTGGCATTTGCCCACAGAGCAACAAAAGTCCCACTTAAAAAAGTGTTTGCAAACCAACAAGCAGCTCCCCTCCCCTCAGCCCTCCCCAAAAGCTGACTAATTATTTGAAGAGTGTTTTATTGCCATCAGCTTCCACTAATGACCATCTGAGCTGCAGTGATGTGGACATGGGAATATCTCAAATTTTCACCAGCAGTAATTCCTAATGGAAGACAGTGGGTATTGTTTTCTCTTGGTTTGTTTTTTTTTTTGGTTGGCTGGTTTTGTTCTGTTGTGTGTCTGTGTGGTTTTTTTCTTTGTTTTTAATCCTGAATATATGAAGAGTGGGGCAGCCAAGATTTGCTGCTAGAAATACTGGAAATATGGAGCCCTTTGACTCTCCATATACTTTTGAAGAACAATTACTGAGATATTTTAATTTGATTGACTCCCAGTCCTCACTTGGGCTTCCTTATTTTTGTACCGTTAAAAATCTCAGTGGAGCAAAGTTGAAGGAAAAGATGCTGATCAGAAATTCAACTTTTGTATGAATTTAGAAACATGCCTTAAATTCCATTAAAACAAAAATGATAAAACTCACCAGAACCATATTCACTTGAAACTTCTGGTTTAGGATTTTCAAGGACAATCACAGTTTCTTCCTAAGAGCAGTAATAATAAAGCAGCTCAAAGAGGGGGTGAACCCCTTGATAGAAACTAAACGCAGGGAGAGGAAAAAGACTTTGCACGAAGAATACAGCAATATTCTTTACCTGTGCAGTGATCTACATCCAGCATGAAAAGAATAAATTAGAAAAGTCTCTGTTTCTTTGCCTTGTTGCAGCAGGAAAGCAAATCCCTGCTCAGCCAAGCACAGAGGAGTCATTGGTCTGGCAGGACGAGGACACTCTGCATGATCTATTCCAGGCTCTGGCACAATTATTGTGACTAAAGGCTGAGAAATTCAGCACAACTGAGACTAAGTGATAAATAATGCTTGAGCATATCTGCTTCTTGCATTAAGGAGACAGACTAAAGAGTTAATAATGCCTCTGATCAGCTTTTAATAGCCTCTAGATGCTTTCACACAATAAATAGATCTGTTGTGAAAATACTCGGGAACACAGTGAAATACCACATGCATTGTGCCCTTTAAAATGCTTTAAATAGCACAATTATAGATTTAAAGATCGTAATTGATTTAAATTGGTGGTGGAATGTAAAATTTTATATGATGCATGAAACCTCTTAAGGCTTTAAAACTGTAATTATCTTTGTCACTTTCATATTGCACCCCAAAGCTTTTCCTTTAATGATTTAGATGTTACAGAAAATACACGGAACCTTCCTATGGATTGCCAAGGGAAATGCCAAGGGAAAAACCCCACGGGGCTGCACCTTTGGGATGAGGGGATGGTGTCAGGGCTTGAATTCCCCCAAAGCCTCCAAGCTGAGCTGGAAATGCCAACTGGGATGCCCTGCACTGGTGATGCTCACACCAGTTTAAGTGCTTTTCTCCACACAAACCAGTTTGAAACCTCAGCAGATCCTCCCTGCCCACAGCCACCAACCTTGGCTGCTTGTCCACATCACAGAAATGCAGCCGTGGGCATCCAAACACGGGAATTTCGAGAGAAAAGAACTAATTATTAATTATTTCTCTATTGGCAAAAGCTGCAGGGTGGATTCCAAGCCCCTCTCCCATTTCTCCATAAAAACCACACACACCCCATGGAAATCTCACACATAAGACCCAAAAACCAGATCTTGGATCTTGTCCCTACTCCTTGTGGCAGCTCTGTCACAGCTGGGTGTATTTGAGGCTGGGGTCCCCTGGCTGCCTCACAAATCTGCCTCTCCTCTCTGAAAGCATCCCACAAAATTCCCAGAGGTTTGGGTAAATGCAAAATTCAAAATTCAGCCACAGAAGGAAAGAAGTCGTGGTGGGAGTAACAGCAATTCCAAGACACGAGATTTAATGCACAGTGGAGTAAAAACCAAGCCCTTGCTGTAGGGTTAACCACTGATCCTCAGGACAGGAGAATCTGATGCTGTTTGAAGCCTCCAGACATTATTTAATACCAAAAAACCCCTCCATATGAGTAGCCAGAAAGAACAACATTAACTCAGGAAAGATTATTTCAGTTTATCTGACCCATATTTGGAAATTCAAATCAATTTAACGTAGCAAAGCTCCCTTCAGTTCATGAACAAGGAAAAGTCTTTCAAATCTGTTTATATTCCTCCAGATGTCAATGCTGATACCACTGCCCAAACAATGAAGTAAACAATTAAGAATTTCTTTTAACTTCTCCTGCTTTAGAAATCCAGGGAAGAAAAAAAACCCCAAACCCCAGTGAATCAATGAACTAAAAATGGATAGAGTCACTAGGAAAAGAGATTGTATTCAAGCTAAGAGGATATTGCCAACAATAGGTAGTTAAAAATGGAATTAACAACTAATAAAAGTGGCGAAGCATATCCTTTTAAAGAGCAATTTGAAAGGCTTTTCATTAAAACAACAACTTCAGCCACAAACCTCTAGGTAAGACAATGAATAGTCATATTTGGGGTTTGGGGGGGCCAACGAGCTTTGGCTCTGTGTTTATGAGTTCCCATTCCCAACGGGACAGGCTCCAGGGTTTGCTTTGGTGACGTGGCTCACAGAAAGTTCTGCATCAAAGTGAAGCCTTGATCTGTAATCTGCCATTTTCCCCCAAATGGGCAGAGGAAATGTGGCACATTTAACTCTTGTGATGACCTCAGGGAGAGGAGAGACACGCTCAGGGTGTGAGGAGCCAACATCATTCCAGCAGCAGGAATCAGCAGTTAATGTGAGGTGGGAATGATTTGCTGGGGAAATGCTGTTTGTGGCTTTGACTTTCTCAGGTATTTGAAGAAAACATTGATGCTCTCTTCTTTATAACATGTGGTTGGCACAAATCAGGTCCTGTGGAATATTCCAGAAGTAGTATAGAAAATAAGAATATTGTGTTGTCACCCATGGAGTGATGCTGTTTGTATTTTAATGGGAAGCAACCAGTAACTGAGAGAGTGAAGGGATTCTGCTCATTTGAGACAAACCCCAAACGAGTGCCATTGACCAGATTGCAAAGTGCATTTATTGATCATTTCCATTTTCTCTCTCTCGATACACCTTGGAACTCCTGTTGGCTGAGGTTCCAAGGTAAACTAAAGGTTCTAAGGTTCTCTCTCTTTTTCTTAGTTTCTTTTTCTTTTTTCCTTTTAACAGCACAATTGCGGGGTAAAAAGGAATCCTGTAAAAGATTTCTACTAGAGGATAAAAACAGGGAGACTGAAGATGATGAGGGTGTGTGGGACAGTGCAAGACAACAAAGAGAGCACAAACACGTGCATGTGAAACAGTAAAAGCAGTTCTGCCTTTAGGGAAGAAGAGGAGCAGGCAAGGAATACAAATTAAAAGGGAAAACCACGCCACATTTCACTGATTATGCATTTCCAACTTAGGAAAAGGTTGTGTTAAATCAAAAATAAAAGGAATGAAAATATAAGTTAGCAGAAAATGATGTAGAAGCTTAGGGGAGACCAATGAGATGGAAAAGGTGTGCTCTGCTGCTGACTGCTCACTAAATTAGTTTCCCTCATCCTACAGGAATCCTTGCTCTGTTTATGCACATAATGAACTGATTTTTTCCTCCTCCAGATAAAGATCATGAGCAGGAGAGCTCTTATTCCACCCTGATTGTGGCACTTCAGCTACTGCAGCTAAAGCTGGCCCAGAGACACATAAATGTGTGATACACTGCGGAAAATGGAGATATTCAAGGGTAGAAATTCCACCTGAGGGCCAAACTTTGTCTCGTGTAAAGTGACGTGGATCTGAGTTGGGTTAGGTTGGGGCAGTCAGGGTGAGTGTGAAATTGCATCCTCACACTGCTGGAATTTGGCCCTGGGGGATTATTTCCTGTGCCCCGTGTGCTCTGGAGGTACCCAGAGTTAGCAGAGGCTGCAAGGGGGGGTAAAAATTGGTATTTTAAATATTTTAAACAAGCAGCTGAACACAGACTCTATTTTATAGACTGGGAAATGCAGAGATGGGAAATAAATTCCAGCCAGTATCTGATAAACATGACCAGTTCAGGATTTCAGCCTCCCAGTTTGCAGAGCTGGACCTGTCTGAGGTGTGCCCAGAGCAGTGACTGGGGCTGTGGGAAGGGCAGAGCTCAGACACAGTGAAGTAAAGTAAAAAGTAAAAGTAAAACAGGTTTGCAGCACCAAGGAGCCCAACCTGGCTGTGACATGAACAAGGTGAGCACAGCCTCTCACTGCCCTCACACGGAAAAAAAATAAATTAATATCATTTTAGCCTCTTTTGGGTTTGAACACTCGGTCAAGGCTCTCAGAAACAGCCTCCTGCAGAAGCTGCCTGCTATTTTCTTGACCCCCCACCACACACTGTCATCCTGCTCTGAGTGCTGTACATGATTTAGCAGAGCCCACCTGTCTAAATGATGAAAATGAGAAAGCTTTTACCCAGTATGTATATCACAGAAATGTAACTGTTCCGTACGTGGGGCTGGATGGTTTTTATCCAGTTAAATACAGTCAGGCCATTAATAGGAACTCTCAGTGCGGGGGTCTGCTTAAAAATCCACGAGATGGATCACAAATCACAATCCTGGCAAAGCAAAAAAACACCCTTGTAAACCATGCTTGGTTCAGAAGCCTTTGAAGATACCTGTGGGCATTTGAGAGTTGATTTAAAGTCCAGCATGAACAAAATCTATGGGGTTGTGGAATAAACGTAATTTGGACAGTAAAGGAAACCCCCAATGTTTAGAAGTAGCCTGGGAAATAAACTCTAGAAAATCTCTGCTGAGAAACAACCCTGCACAAGCTTGGTGGGTGCACAGGTGAAACCTGGAACTCCAGGTTCTTTCTCCTAAATAATTGTAGCTGCAATCTTGGCGTCAATAAAACGGAGTTTCACCATTTCTTTAATCAAAGCCAGGACTTAATTCCCGAATTTCAAGTTGAAAGAACTTGGTAACCCAGCTGACTTCAAAGAAGAAATGTGTTTTTACAAATTATAGCTAATTTTAACTAAAGAAGTATTTTAGGGAATGTTTTGAAGGTATTTGCAAAGTTCCTCAGCTGCCACTGATGTCTGCAAAGCAGCTGAACTTCCTGTAATTTGCCTTCCAAGTTTTCTACCTTTTTTATCAATTCTCTCATGAAGCAAAGGAAAATGTTATCCAGCCTTTCTAACAACTGAAATTATTTAAGTTCCATGTGATCCAGACTCTGGAGCTGGAGAAAAAGACTGGATCAAGCATAACAAGCTTTTGAAAAGGTGGAATTTGGGACAACGGAGCAACAAATGTGTTTTAGAAATCCTGCAAAGCGTGGCAGAGATGCACCTCAGAATTCAGGAGCAGAAAATACACATTATCACCAGGAAATAATTGCAATGCCATCCTGGAGGGTGGCAACAGCTGATACTTTGCAGGCAGGGAAAAGTGGCCTTATTAATTCTGAAAGAAAACAGCATTTCAAGCAAAATCACCGTGCACCATCTCTCCCCGTTTCCTGGTGGGATAATGGGCTGTGTTCCTGTTTCAGATGAAGGAGACGGATGCAGGTAGAATTTGGGAGAAGGAAACAAATGCAATTGCAAAAACCTCACCATAAGCATTTACATGAAGAGCAAACCAGCCAAGTTCTGTGCTTGTAAATACAAATTTTGCCAGTGCTGCTGTTCTGGGGGTGTTACAAATGCACTGCTGCAACAGGAGGAGCTCAAAATTAGCCCTGAGCAGGGGAGCAGTTTGGTATTTTAAAATGAGCATTAAATTAAATTTTAACTTTCTAAATATGACTTTATTTGTCAGTATCTGAACTAGAGGGATTCTCTCGCACAGCCAACGCAGCTGGGACTGGCACCAGAGCAGCTGTGGCTGCCCCTGGCTCCCTGGCAGTGCCCAAGGCCAGGCTGGATGGGGCTGGGACAGTGGAAGGTGTCCCCTGCCATGGCACTGGATGGGCTTCAAGGTCCCTCCCAACCCAAACCACTCTGGGATTCCATGGAAAGTGCCAAAGGAAGGGACTATCCCAGGGTTTCTGTGGCCTCCCCTGTGCCAGCCCCAAGGTGCAGGAACAGCCTGACCCCACACAGGGGGACACGGGATCTCTGCCCTTTTTATTTCTTTTTTAGGAGGCTCTCTGAACACATTTGAGTGCTTGCTGTTGCATACACGTGACCTGAGCACGTGAATCATTGCCTGGTCTGGATTTCCGTGTGGTGGCTTATTTGACATGAGAGTTCTGTGATCAAACAATTCCCTAATAACCTCTCCTAGCTTATACAAACCTGGATTATTCTATTCAGTCTATTATTCAAGCACTGAGCCACAGGCCAAATTTCCTTTTCAAAAGGGCTGGTAAAGGATGGGGTTTCTTGTCCGTTTCATGAATCCAGATGTTGAACAAAGGGAACAACTCTAAATGTAGGTATTTATTCAGCACATAATGCCCATCTATCTTCTCTTTCTTTACCTGTTTCTCAGCTCACAAAAGGAACAAGAACCTCCCTGGATTGCAGCCCCGTGCCCTTCACAGCAAACATTTCTTACAAAATTGTATTTTAAATATATTTATCGCTTCCTCTGTTAAACTTCTGCAAGGGAGGAACAACTGGCCTAAAAGTTTGTGTCTTGCTCTCTGTACACCACCAGTGACCCCAGCTCATCTATTACACTGCCACGAGAAGAATCAGCCTCCAAATCCATTTGTCTGCTGTAATGCTGGGTCTTTTAGGTTGCAAATGGAACAGATTTTTATTTAAACCCCCATCTAAGAGTGTCATTATCCACAAATCTGCTCATAAATGTTTTGGCAACTGACAAAAAAAATTAACTTCAGAAGAGGAAGCCATTAGGATGAAAACATTTCAAATCATGTCATTCATCAGATCTCTGCTCATCCAACAAAACTTGCTTTTGTTACAGGCAATTGTGATGCTTAATCTCGGTACTTTTCAGCAACACATTTTTCTGATTAAAAAACCATAATCATACTGGCAGTAGTTAGAGATAGAAAAGATCTATTAGCTCACTAAGCCCAGCTCCCTTCCCTAGCAGGATATAATCCCTGGCAGGAAGTCTTTCAGATATTAACTTGATCCAGAGCTTAGTTTTAGCCAAGGGACTGAATATGGAAATCTGTACAGAGGTGTCACAACACTTGGAATTCACAGAACCAAAATGGTTGGGGTTTTTTTTTTTTTTTTTGTTTCTTTTCCTTCATTTGTCTGTGCAGGCACAGGGCTGGAGCTCAGCACTTCTGAGCTGGGAAATGGCATGGGACAGGTCTGGGGGTCACCAAGGTGCCACAGGGCAGGTCATGGGGTGACCCCTGGGGGATCCCAACCCCACCTCCCTGGCCAGGGAAGAGGCTGCTGGAAGCTTTGGGGGATGAGGAGGGATGGGGACAAGCAGGGGAGAGTAAATGGGAAGGGAAAGGCTTGGTTTGGTCTCAGAGGTCTTTTCCACTCTCAGTGATTCTGGGATAAATTCAATCTCAATCCCTCTCCATGGTATTTTAAAGGTTTGATCTCTAGAGGATTCCTTTTGCCATGCAAAAACCCCCTCCCATAAATGGTATTAATCCCCCAGGTGGTGACTTATTCCTCTGTGTCCCCTTCCCCTGGCCATGTCACAGCTCCAGACACAGAATCTGTCCCCTCTGCACAGGGGGGGACAATCAACACCCTGCTGCCACCAAAATATCCCAGCAGCTCAGCTGAGCCAGAGAGGGGGGTGGAGATGAAACCACCTTTTAATTACATTTAGAAGTGAAAAATTAAAGTAGAAGAAAATGAAGAAAATCCCTTTCGCTTGGGATCCTGAAAGCCAAAGAAATTTATAAGGAAGCTGCTCTTCTGGTCCCCTCCACGTGCATCAATCCCTCAGCACTGAAAGGCTGCTCCTGACCTCCACTCACCCTTTTTAATTTAGGCATCTCAATGGGGATGTGCTCCTTGAGACATCTCCAGGAGCTTCCTCTGCCCCCCCAGGGTTCTCAGGGAATGCTCTCTGGGCAGTGAAGGAACCAGCAGGGCCCTCCTGAACCTGTCCCTGCCACATTTCCCAGCCAGATCTATCAATGCCATTCAGGAAACTCAGCCCTGTTTCATTCTAAGGGCATCACTGCTTCTGTGTAGCTGGCACAGACACTGAAGGACTGCTCAGAGGAAAGAATATTTTCTTAAAAAGAACACAAACCCCAAGAAAACAGAAAAAAAAATTAAGGTAAAATAATTAAAATTGCTATTTTAAAGTTTTAAAGAGGACTAAGGCACATAATAATACACATTTCTGCTCTGTGAAAGGCAGCTGGATTCATTTTAACAGATCCATTGCAAATAAAAAACTGGAACCTGACTCTTCCTCTCTGCCACACTCATCTGATTTCCAAGGTTCCCTCCTCCAGCTTTGTTTTCTGGATGGAAACAGAAGAATTTAAACTACAGGAGCCTCCTCAGAGGGCATCGCTGAATTCAACAAGGCTCCAAAAAGTGGGGCTTTTACCCCTGGATATTGATTTACAGGTTAGAGGAAACCACCTGATTTCTCACCCTCCAAAATCTACAGAAAGTCTCCCGTTGGCTTCAGCCTGTGTTGGATCAGCTCTCAAATATCACAGGAAAAATTCAAGGTGCTTTTATGGGCCCAAATGAATTCAGTCAGTCAAAAAAAATGTTTAAAATTTGGTGCTGTGAAATTCATTACTTTAAAAAGTGATATAGCAAATAGTTTTCTTTTAGGTTCTAAAACCTGTTTAAGGTACTTTATAATTCAATAAGAGAACTATTAGAAGAAAAGGTGATGTAAAATTAAAATACCTACCTAGCTCCATGCTTTTAATTTAAAAAACTACAATCAGAAATGGAAAAAAGGAAATTTAACAGCTATATTGAAGATGATCAGAAGAATTCTTTCCATAAAGGTTAACAACAGATAATTACTTTCTCAGGAAATCACTAAAATGTCATGATTTTTCTGCTTTGTTTTCAGGGAAGTTTTATGATTCTCCTTTCTTGCCACTTGGCAATGAAACAAATGAGGTTAGATGGCAAAGATTATGAAAGAAATTAGCAATAATGAGTCCAGTAACTAAAAACATTAGTAGAGAAAATTGAGTTGACCTTACTTTTATAATTATTCATTTTCTTAATTGTTTTTTTTCTGGAATAATTGGACCGAAATTAAATAATGCGAGGTACAAGGCTCACGTGTGATGGGGTGTTTGGCATAGATTAATGACCTTCCCAAGCCCACGGAGCTGAGCCCACTCTGGGGGTCACCTCTGGGAAATACCTGCCCTGAGCTGTGGCCCAGCTGCAGATCCTGGCCCAGAGCTGCTCTCTTTCCTCAGAATTCCCTGCAGGATGGAGCCAGCCCTGTAAAGGTGAGTGTTTGATGTGTGCAGTGGCAGGCAGGAGCTGGGGATCTCGAGGATAATCACTGTGGTGTCACACTTCTGTCCAGAGAAATAACATTTCTTGGCCAATCCTTCCAAGCCCACCAATGGAGCAGAGTGAAAGTTTGCCACCTTGTCCCAGCTGTTCCCTTGTGGGTTCCTCAGGCAGACACAGGGAATTTTTTCCTCTCCTGAATAACCCACAGCCCCCCAGAGCCTGGGCAGCACTGCCAGGGGAAGTGCCGCCCTGCACCCAGGGGGTTTGCAGAATCCATCCCCCTGGTACCGAGTGAAACACCAGAATCAGTTCAGAGAGGATAAAACCTGAGCACTTCTCAAGTTCGGGGGTCCAACCCTCAATATTTGCCCAGCAGAGCAGCCCTGGTGTGGCAGAGCTCAGGGCTCTGATCCACAACCCCTCTCACATCCTGAGCATTTCCTTCCCGAGCTGCACTCCCTGAGCTGAGCATCAGATCACCCACAACCCCAGAGAACACAGCTCTGGGACAAAGGGAATGAGGGCTCCTGTGAGATTGGATAAAATCCCGCAGAGCATTAAAATGCTGAAAGCAAAACCAGAGGCAACTCCCCTTGGGAACTGTGGGAATCTCTTCCCTCTCCCCTTTGCTCTGCTCCTTCCTCCACCCTTGAGACAGAACTGTACAGATGGGGAATATTAAGAAATTAGGGCCTCCAAACACTCAGATAACATTATTATTATTATTATCATCATCATCATCATTATTATTTTTATTGTCAGTGCCTCGTAAATGAGAACCCAGAGTACAGCAGCTGTGTGATGAACTCTCAGGTTACACCCAACCTACAGCTGAGCACAAAATCAAAGCTGGAGCTCCCAGTTTTATCCTTCAGCTCCAGAACTGCCCCAAATTAATTCCACGAGGATTAAGGGCTTTTTAGAGTGAATGGAGCAAACTTTGAGCCGAACTGGTTTGAATCCCAAGCTGGTACCTGGGTCTGGGGATGCTGCCTTGGGTTTGCATTTGTTCCCTGAGTTTTATTGGGCACCTCAGCGCTGATGCAGGTTCAGCTCCAGCAAAGCAGCTCCCAGCACACTCCTGTGACTCAAACCCCAGCTTCACACAGGTCTTGTCCCGTGTTTAAATCTCATTTAAAAGCAGTTCTAGCAGGTGAAATGATTGCTGCTGGGCCGAGATGCAGCGTGGTGGATGCATCACCTCACGCTGAGTGTAAATGGGGAGATGGGAATTAATGGATTTCCTCCCCAATTATTCCTTCTGCAAAAACACACAGAGCTCAGCAAAAGGGACACAGCCCCAAACTTGCCATGGACAGACAAACTTCACAGCTGAGAGGATGCAAAGGTAAAAACGGGCCTTCTGCACACCCAGGTTATTTCCTTTGGCAACAGACCTAAAACCCGATTTTTTTTCTTAAAAGCTAAACTTGAAATATAAAAAACGCTGCCTGGTTTGCAGTGACATCACTTGTAGCATAATTTGTAGAAAATAATGAAGCCAGATCCCAGACAAGACACCACCATCCCCAATCTCTCGAATAAAAAAAGACTAAAACAAAAAAATCTCAGTTTAAAGAAAAGTTTTCCTTTCCTAAATAAGGCCTTAATTGTAAAATTGTCTCCATCTCCATCCATGTTTGCAATTCCAAGGGCAGTGCTCCATCTCTCTGTGGTTATTCTCTGCCATGGATTTATAATTACACAAAAATGTAACAACTATAAACCAGCTTATTTAAACAAGGCATTACACACTCCCTGCTGATAACAAACCAATAAAGTCTCAATCAAAAATGTGTCATTAAAGCTGCATTTGTCCACTCCTATTTATTATAATTAAAGAAAAAAAGGGAAAAAACCCTACATTTGAGCTGTACTTTCTGTGAGTTCATTGTACCCTGGTATGCAACATTGGTGGATTTTACTTAATTCATTTAAAGTGATTTCTAACAGACAGGAAGCAAGTAAAGGACTGCAAGGAGCTCAAAGGATCACCAGGCATGGAAGATTTCTCAAGAGACAGCTTTCAAAACACACGTGAGGTGCGTTTTCCTTCAGGAATTGCACAGAAAAACAAAAAAGAGATCCAATGACTGCACGTTTCTCCAAGGAAGCCAGGCTTCCTCACGTTGGGGAAGCATTGATCCACATCTCCCCAGAAGGGCAGGTTCTGTTCCTACACAAACTCAGTCCCAGCCTGGCCAAGCTGTAGCCCTTCCCCAGTTTCAGGAGCTCTGAGCCCAGCAGCACCAGGGCCAGGAGAACTGGGAGTTACTGGTGTAGCCCAGCCCCACCTCAGGGGGATTTATCTTGGGCTGTTCTCTCTGAAGGGTTCTGGACAGGCTGAAACAGTTCCCAGAACTTTTGGTTCCCAATTCTCTCTGGTCCCTTGTGTCTCCCCCTTCTAAACCCCAGGTTTTGTCCCTTGCTGGCTGACTGCACTTTCTACTGCTCCCACCAGCAGCTCCACCTTCTTTTCTACCCCTTTTTGTTCTACTCTTCTTTAAAACACAAAGCCAGGTCTCATAAATCCACTCTCTCTGCTTCTTCTTGACACCTGCTGAAATTCCTTTCCCTTCCCCACGTCTCATTCCCCAGCTCCTGCCCAGCCCCACTCCTGAGCACGTTGGTCACTCCATTACCATTCACCATTATTCTTTAATGTTCTTTCTTTCTGGATATAATTTGAGTGGTTTCCTCCTCCCCCCAGCATTAAGTTTACAACTTTTAACACTCAGTGTATAAGAAAATTGCTGTTGTCTGGGGGCTGAGGCAGAAGAGAACAGAATCACTGTTTTTATCCTTGGTAAGTCAGAACTGCCCCGAGAGCTTTATTGCATGGGATCACAATTAACCCTTTGTTAATCAGCCTTTATAAAGGACACATCTTCATTTTCCAAGCCAAGGAAAACACTTCACTCAGTGCCCAGGAGAGATTTACAGCCTGGAATGCTGTGGACTCAACAATCAGAGACTGCTGACTGCAGAGAACAATGAACTTGTTAGTTAACAGAATTAACAGTGCGTTGTTTAAGCATAATGACAGCAATAAAACAGGAGATGTGAAGTTGATACAGTCACAACTGAATCATAATGGATGAGATATTTACGGCAAAGCTGTTAAAACATTGAATAAAATATGGGAAGAGCAAAAGCAGATGTGATTTTATTCTTCAGAGCTGAAGCTTGTAAAGTATGAGATAGCATGAGTAATAATCACAGGTTCTGGTTCACAATGCATTAATAAATATTGATATGGTGCCAGTGCTGAAACTTTCCAGATACCAAAATAAAGTGAGAAAGCATGCTCTTGCATTATGGATTGCTAAGTTTAAATTTTAAGGCACACATGGCAGCGCATCCATTCTGTTATCCCACCCCCCACACTATCTCACACACACCTCTTTATTTAGGGCCTGAACAAACCCTCCCCGTTTGCCAGTCAGCAGTGCCACAGCTCCCACTGCTGCAGGTGCAGCCCCCAGAGCAGAGCTGAAGGGCTCCTTGTCTATTTTAGCACAGAATTATCCCCACAGCCCTGGTGCTCTGGGCAGGGTTTGGGCAGATCCAGCTGCCTCTGCCCTGGAGGGGTCTCTGATGGTGAGATTCCAGGGAAAGGCTGAGGGGCTGCCCTTGGAGGAACCCTGCAGCTCCTCCAGGATCCTACATAGCTACTGATGACACTTTCCTGCTGCTCCACAGGGATGGAGTTTAGCTGGAATAACCATCCCAGCCTGAGCACACACCGGGATTTCTGGCTGTGGTTACACGCACGAGTTAAAGTGGTGTAAAACCAACGCAAAACTAAACAAGAAATAAAGAAATGGCATCAAATCTGAATCAGCTCCCTCCTACCTGCTCAGACACATCTCTCTGGCGTGGCCACACTGCCAGCTAACGCGTGTTTGCACACACAGAACCCTCCACAAGTCTGCACAGCCCTTTTGGGGTTGTTTCCCTGCAAAGACATTAATCAGCCTGAGCGACTCCTCCTGCGTGACTCAGGGACAGGAACAGACCAACAGCTCCTCTTCCCACTGCTCCCAGCAAAGCTGACTGCTCTCCTTCCTCCCCGGAGAATCTGGGATGTGCTGCAGCACATTCCCATCCCAGGGATCACCTCTGCACTGCTTCCCTCCAGCTCCTGTCCACACACGAGGAACAGTGGAATTTCTCCACTCTCTGATGAGTGGATGGCAAGAATTCGCTGCTGCGTGTGCCATCATCTCTATGAAATCACATAATTACATATTATTTCATCAATTTTCTAGAAATTTCCAGCCTAAACTCCTGGGAAAGAGGAGATTATATATATATATATATATATATGTATCCATCCATTCTTTCCCAAAATGGATATAATTTCCCCGTGACTTACTACGATATACTATTTTTCATTAATCATCAATTTAAATCTCAGAAGAAAGAAACCATAACACCCAACCTCACTTCCCTGAATTAAAATCTCTCTCAGAGGATGTCATTTTCTAATTTCAACCACGAAGCAGATTTATGCTGAAACGACTTTATTGTGGCTGGTGAGATGTAGGGAATGCTCTGGTGATAATTCCACAGCCCTGGCAGGGCAGCCTGTGGAATTCAAAAGTTCCTTCGACCAGCCCTCAGAAAAATGACCTTCAGGGTGGAAATCTTGTCCAAAACTGGGACCTCACAGCTGAATTTCCCTTCCCCACACCCTCCTGCAACCCATGGCTTTATAAATTCCTCCTCAGAACCTTTGGGATGCACACCAGAGGAGGTTCTTTGAGAACAGATCCCAAGCCTTTCAGGAAGGATAATCCTTTACTTCTTACAGAGCACAGGACGACTGAGCACCTGCTCTGATGAAGGGCTGTAGTTTCTTCCAGCACAAATAATAATAATAATAATAATAATAATAATAATAATAATAATAATAAAAAACCC
>VZRV01007175.1:6618-76618 GCA_013398115.1 Falcunculus frontatus
CCCACCCCCCCCCCCCCCCCCCCCCCCCCCAACCGTGTGCTGGAGCTAAAAATTAAAAATCCGTGGTCCATCCTCAGGGCCTTCGGCGCCGGCTGATGTCCCCCGGGTTTGGCTGAGGCTCGGGCTGCGGCTCCCCAAGGGAGGGGAAGGAAATCTTAATCGCTTTAGCGGGGCGGGCGGGGGAGCGGCCTCTGCCTGTGGAGGGGGAAAGCCGCGCGTCCCGGCCGGGGCAGAGCTCTGCGGGGGCACGGGGGTGTGGGGGTGCCCATGACGGCCCCCGCTCTGCTCTCTCCTTCTTCCACTCGCCAGAGAGACGAGCTGAGCGGATCCACAGCGGAGGAGGGCGCGGGCAGCAGTTTCCCTTTCTTGCCGGGGGAGTGCGGCAAGGGCAGGGACATCTCGGGGGGGAGCCCAGTGCCCCCAGTGCCCCCTTCTCTCCCCGGGCCCGCTCTGCGCTGGGAGCGAGAGCGGCGGATCGGGTCCCCTCCTAAACTAGACGGGCTCAAACCTCCCGAGCCAGCGCTGCCCGCCCGGGGCTCGCTGCCCACGGAGAGCGAGGCTGGCTCCGCATTCCCACCGCTCGCCTGTGGATTTGGGGCTCTTTAAGACCTTTGCTTTTCTCTCCCTCCCTCCTTCTCCCTCTCCCTTTTTATTTCCCAGCCCCTCGGGCATGGATTAAAGTGACAGACAATTTTCCCCTCGCACCTTATTGATGGTTAAATGCACTCTGAGTTAATGCGCGGGAAGCGGGGAGGGAGGGGGGGGCTGTCCCGGCAGCGCTGCGAACCTCGGCGGGTCGACGGAGCGGCCGCGGGCCGGGGGCGGCTCGGCGAGGGCGGCGCCGCTGCCTCCCCCCATCCCCGCGCAGGTGGCTGCGCGGCAGCGGAGGCTCCGCGGGGATGCCCCGCGTCCGCGGCGCTGCCCGTGGCACAGGGACACGCGCGTGTGCCGCAGCCTCCCGGCAGCCGCGGGGACACGCGCTGGCACCGCCGGGCGCACGCAGGTACCGCGGGGGCAGCAGCTCCGAGCCAGAATGACTCGGGAAAGCCCCGCTCTGCTAATTTACCGTAGGGCGCTCCGAGAGGTTCATTAAAAAGGCTCTTGTCAGCTCCCTAACGATCCGAGAGCTTTTTAATTATATTTTATATTCCCCTACCCGTCTCCTAACTTCAAACACATGGTAAAAAGGATTTGCTGTTTTGTTTCAGGTAAAACCTAATAATTAAAATTCAGACCCCGTCCCATGCATCTGCTTCGCCTTTGCCAAATGAATTGAAGGGAGAGAGAAAAGCGATTTCATTGAGATCACAGATGGGGTGCAGGTTTTTGGAAGAAATTTGAGAAACACCATTGTCCAGAATCAAAACTCTATGTCTTGCCCCACAAAGGGGGCTGCTTTAAGCCCCTCAACTTCTATGGGGCTTGTTTTTTAAACTTTAAGTGTTCCGCACAATAAGCTGCCACCAAAATGTCACAACCACTCTAATTCCAAGTGTGTCTCACTGCAAAGGGTGCAGAAAAATGAAGGGAGCAAAGGGAAGGAGTGTAATTAAAAACCCTGGAGCTCCCTCCTGCCTGCTGGGGCCCGGCGACCGGTCCGGGGCGGGGGCGGTGGGGAAGTGCCCCCGCCCGTGGCAGCGGGACGGACACCCCAAGGTGCGGGGCCGCCCCCCCCGCGCCGCTCCCGCATCTGCCCGGCCACATCCCGGCTCAGCACATCGGAGCGCTTCCATATTTTGGAGGCTAAATTGTTTCATTAGCCGAAAGCAGAAGATTAATCCTTTTATTTTTATTCATGATCATGACAGCCCCGGTCGGATTTGCCAGAGGATTCCCCCCTTCAATGTTTATTGCCCCAGGAGCTCAGGAGCCGAACAATCCTGACGGAATGCGATAGATAAACACAGTCTATATCGTTAAAGAGACATATCGAGAGGTTTTGCGGAGGGGCGGGAGGGCCGATGTAACAGCGTCATCAAAAACCACACGCACTTCGGGGAAAAAATGATCCTTGTATTCTTCCTCCAGTTCACATGCGGTATTTAAGGGGCCCTTACACAAACACAGACTTCTTTCAAGTTAATGATGGACCATCCGCAATCTCCCACGGCACCGTCCAGCCCCGGTGCGGCGCCGGTGCCATCAGCCGCGCGGGACCGGGCGGTGCTGGGGCGATGCCCGAGCATGTGGCTCCATTTGTTTGTTTGTTTGGCTCTTTATTTGTGGGTTGTTGTTTTGGGTTTTTTTCCTGGGAATGCCCAATTTTTCCTTGCGCGCCCCTCGCCCAACGCCGGGCTGAGCGGCCCCATCTCCACCCACGCCTGCGGGGAAAGGCGCGGCACGGAGGCTTTCCCCCTCTTTTGATTTCCCTTTAACTATTTTTTTAAATCATTTTTAATAATTGTAAAATAATTTTTGGTGGCGGTGCGGGCAGAGCCGGGCCGGGGTGCGGAGCCAGGGCGGCCGCGGAGGGAAGGGAAGGGAGACCCGCGGGGGCGGCTCCGCGGCCGGCGGCCGCCGCAGCGCTCCGGTGCCCCCGGGAATTCTGCCCCGACGGCTCCATCCCGCCCGGGAGAGGCCGAAGGGCGGCTGCGGTGCCGGCCGGTCCCGCGGGATGCCCGGGAAGTGTCTTCGCCCCCATCCCGCTCCTCCAAGCCAACATCTTCCCGGGGAGCCGGCGGCCGCGAGGTGCGAAGGCGCGGTGGGATCCGCATCAAGGCGGGGATCTCTTTTTTGGATGTTTTTGTTTATTTGGTTTGGGTTTCCCACGTTAGACGATACTGCAACAGCCACACAACGTCTTACTCACCTTCGTCTAAACCTTGAAGAAGTATATTTCAGCGAAAGAGTGTTCTCTTTAATTTGCAGGTCATACTTCACTTCTAAAAAATGCCTCCCGCCTTTTTTTCTTTATTAGATCCACCAAATTATAAATTATTTTGTTCTTCTGCATCAGCAAGTTTATAGTTGTCATTAGAAAAAAAATTCCTTCTCCATTGCCACCACAGATCAGAAATGCTTCCCCTTACACAATCAAAGTCCTAATTAATTAGGACACATAAACAGGCAAATAGGCCTACACAAAATGAAAAATATTTGTAAGTACACATTAGAATAATTTTCAAACTCCTAAAACGGCCACAATAGAACGGGGGTTTTGAAATGACAACAAATGAGGTCTACCTGTAAATTTAGAAAAGGCAAGATCATGAGCAGGATGCCATAATTGCAAGGTATAAAATACTTATAAGTGATAGTAACTCATGCTAACGGGGACCATGACAGTAGATTAAATAAAGCATAGAGGCAAATAAAATGATAGAAACAACATTTTTTAGGTGAATGAAAACATATTCACTACTTTACAAAACTAAAGTAATTTTTTTAAATCACCAGGGTAGCACTACCCCTTTAGAAGAAAACAGCATAAAGAGGAAGATAACAAAGAGAAATTAAAGTCACAGGTAAAAGACTAAGATTGTAACCAAAACTTTTTGAAGACACTATTTTAGATCCTCAGAGTACACATGTATCTGACTTTAAAAGACTACAGCATGCCCACAAGAAGTAGTCGGGCCGTGTGAACCAGCACATTAAAGGATGTAATTGGAAGACAGGCTCAAAGTAGGAAACTAGAAAAGAAAATTTAAAAATCCATGGAAATTTAACTTTTGGAAGATACAAATCCTGAATTAAACAATTGACAGACCCCAAGGAACAAAAGGTGTAAAGGATTATTAAAAGTACCAGAAACAAAAAACCTGCCAGAAGATAATTGGACTAATACATTCTTACGGTGTAAAAGACTCCTTTTATTAAAAATAGGACAGTTGCAGAAAAACTAAGCTAGTGATCTGCAGTGGTGTTTACTAGAGTGGAAACACCTTTTCTTGAGTTAAAAAAAGGAAGTAATATTATCAGAGATTGATAGCTGGAAGCAGAAAGCAACAATATTCACAGGAAGAAGATTCCAGCAATGTCCCCAAGGATCTTTGAGGGAACCTGTGTTATTCAAGGTACTCAGACACCACTACCTGGAGAAAGGGATCAGTGCTGAGCTGATATTAATAAATAACACAAACTCATTCAAGTTGAGTGGATCGAAAGGGAACAGCGATGAACTGTGGAATCCTGTGGAATATTGTCACAACACAGAGCGAGGTAAACAGCAAAGGAAACTCAGTGGTACTAAGTACAAAATTACGATCCTGTTAACCAGTAGTTTTCTAATCACAGCAACTAATGAAGCCTCCTTCTATATCCGGCAGTTGAGTGACATTTTAATTGAATTATATTGAGGCTGCAGTGTGACTTCAGTCTTTATTATACATAGAAGAATCCACAGAGAAAAGACCTGACTAAGGAGTGAATTCTCTGTTATCTAGTGAGACATTAAAACCCTTTGAAACTTTTAGGGCACTCGGGTCTGGAGCGATTCCCAAGAGCAGGATCTAGAGTGAGCCTTGCCTTCACTGCATGCACTCAAGGGACCTTCCATCTGCCTTCCTATTTCCTGAATTCTGAGCTGCCAACTTTGACAAGACTTAAGGAAATTGCAGACAGCAAAATCTTTATAGCATTTAATTCCCTTGATTTTTTTTTTTTTTAACGGATGTAAAATGCAAAGTTAGTAATAAGGTTTAAAAAAAAAATATTTCAAGGAGCATGATTGATTTCATCCCACATAAATCAGCAGTGCTGCCAGGGGGAGCAGCCTGGCCTTCCTCTTCCTCTCATCTTCACTGACTCACCTAGAGACACATCAGGGAGCTGCATCAGCCTCAAAACTGCTCCAGGAAAAAAAAAAAAGTCAGTTTTTAACTGGTTTGCCTGATCTCAGTGCAAGGTGAGGGCAGAGATGGCTCCACTGGCAGAAGCATAGATCTATATAAGACTAAATTGAGTAAAAAACTGCCTGGATCCTGACATGTTTAGTGCTAAATTTGGTATTCCCCCACCTTTGTCATCCGTGCGGAAATAGTTTCAGGTAGAGAACAATGTCTCAGGCTGCGTACAGTGTACAGTAATTTCTGCTTTTTTTCATGACCCGCCCAGAAATAAAAATGTAATTAAGGCCACCGCAGTTGCCTTCCCTTTTATACAAACAGATTAATAAAACTAAACTCGGGTGCAGAATCAACATCCAGTTTCCACTCCCAGCTCTTTTAAAAGACTGATGGCTGCAATGAACATCCACTGTCAAGGGCTGGATGGCTCATTCCAGGCAAGCACCCAGCTGCCAGCCTAAAGACTCATTTGCACCCTCCCTTCTCAAGGCCCTTAAAGGAATCCTGTATTTTGGCAGTCAGTTTTGATAGTGGGCAGCACACATTAGAAGTAGCTGTGCTATGGTGGTGTTGGAGCAGACTAAGGAATGGCCAACCCAGGGACTCGTTTCTCCTCAGGCCCTCACAACACTGGAAAAACCCAAATGTGAATTACCATCAGTGAAAACTCCTCCTCTGGGGGAGGCCACCATCACTGTTTCCAAATCAAAATGTATCCTCTGCTTTGTCAAATGGTGGAAGGTTTTGGTGCTTACCTTGGTGCACAGCCTGAGTGCTGAGAGCCCTCAGGAGCAGGACAGCAGAGCTGGAAGCCTTTGCTGCAGGGAGCAATGGCACACATAAAGACATCTCCATCTTTAGCATTTCCGACTGACTGCTTTTAGCAGGTTCTGGTTCTGCCTGCTAGTGACTCTTCACATGTAGAGACACCCACTCTTGTGCTTGCTGTGGAACCTGTTTTAAGGCTCTGAAATCTTCTCATGCATTGTTTAGGGAGCCTGGACACAAGGCTTAGATAATGAAGTGCTTCAGTCCTGAGAGTCCAGGATATCGTGATTTGATTTTTCCCCACACACGGAAGAGTGAAATCATATAACTTTTTAGTAGAAGTATTGCTGCAATTGAAAATTTATTTTAAGTTTCTAATGTCACTGAGTAGGTACAGTTTAAGAAAGCCAAAGTCCTCTTCTGCTACATTAAAAAGAATAGACAAATCCCCCAGCACAGCTCCATTAGAAACACCCTCAGCACTCCCACTGAGCTGAAGGTGCATGTGCAGAGAGCACAGAGCAAACACTCGTGTTCTGCATGGTCTCTAATAATGATTTCAAACACCACTGTCAACAGGCAGAAAGTTTCTCCCAAAGCCAGAGCGTGCCCCACCTTCACCCCGTGAGTAACAGAAGCTAATGCGTAGCACGGGATTCCTTTCAGCAACAGTAATTCCTTAAGACTTAAAACTAATGCATTAATCACCTTAATGGTAATCCATTAATGTGAAGAACCTGAAGATAAAAAGGCAGAATCAGGGACGTGCTCTGTAGCAATGGTGTTACAGTTTTAGGGTAATACTGAATTACAAAATTTGACTGACTAGAGGATTATCTGTGCCAGCAGAGCGTGTGAAGTGAATACCAGGAGAGCAGAAAATGATGGCACAGAATATTAATATTTCTACACAGGGATTGGTTTGTGTTGATGGTGTGATTCAGAAAGGTGACTCAACATGGTTGCTTCTTGAAATCAGTCCCAAAGTATTTAAGGACCAAAATCGTTAACGTTTTATTTAAAGAGCGATACACTTGTTTACGTCGTGGCAGAATGATCCCTGTATAGTGATCTCAAAATCTTTATATCAGAGGGCAGTAATGCCACCACTTTGAACACTTCCAGTTAATTATCACTAGAACATTTTGATAATGACAGTGTATTTTGCAACATGAACAAAATGAGGGAAAAAATAATAAAAGAGTTTAGGAAAAAAAAAAAAGGCCAAACAACCCTGGGAGCACTGACTTCAACAAGTTCAACAAATATTCAAGCCACATTTAATAACTTTATAAAACTAGTATCAAAGTAAAGAATATATAGTCAAAATACAGAAATCAAGTCGAGTGAGAGAAAACAGCCTGATGAGATCAGACAGAAGTTAAACAGAACAGATTAATATAAACAAGTTAGCTGAAAGGTCGCTTTGCTTCATATAGCACTATTTCAGCAACTCCTTTCCTCAACAGGCAGCTTAGAAGGAAAAAATAAAGATATGCATCACTTTAAAATCCTGCTGGATGTTTTACTGTGATTGTTTGTAGAAACAGCATCATCCCAATTTGCAACCCATGTTAATTTCTTATTTAATACACACAGTGGAATTTTTTTTTTTGTAAGAAAACAGAAGTTCAGAATGAAGCGTCTGCATTCAGCTTTCCATTACACATACATTTATCATTCTATTGGCTAGGAATTATTTTATTTGTGAACTGCAAATTATTAGGATTTGCTTACACTTCCAAACCTTTTGTTTGTCATAGATACTTCACTTCTAAGAGTGTCTGGTGTAGCACTCACTAATTACAGAATTATAAAAGGTAGAATAAGGCTTTGCCCACTCAGAAATTCGCATTTTTGGTAAAGGTAACAATATATCAGCATCACTAACATCCTAATAATAGGCATACATTTAACTTTATATCACCATCCTTCCAAAGAAAAAAAGAAAGACTAAAAGATGTGTGCAACTGGTTTTAGCTTAGTATAAAATTTTCAAATCAGAACTCATTCAGCTATGATAAACACTATGAATTACGTATAAACATAGATGGAAAACAATGTGCCAGGCTTTAAAAGAAAAAAAAAAAATTGATTAGCAGATGATGATCCTGTGGTGCTATAGTGCACTGTCCTGTAAGCCCAGAAGTAAAACCAAAAAAAAGAAAGAAAAAACAAAAAAAAAAAAAAAGAAAAAAACCCCAAACAAACCAGTTTTGATGCAGGTTTGGCATCAACTGCATGCTATGGTCTTAGCCTCAGCATGCTCATTCTATGGTTGAGAAATTTAAAGTACCAGATTTTTCCACGTCAGATAGCAGGTAGCTGGTGCATACATTCCAGACAAGAGAACTAGGATTTCTTTAATTTGAGACGGGATCAATAATCTATTGTTAAAATGTCCAAAGTGTGCAACAATAAGGCAGATTTCTTATTACACTACTCCTTAAAATACCCCTTGTCTGATGAACCAAACAAGGTGCTTTAAACCAGCAGAGTAATAGGAGACAAGCAAGTGCCAGAATGAAGAAAAACTGCTAAAATGGGAACTACCCTTTCTTTCACAAGGAGAAATAAAGAACTTTTGTATCTGGTATTTGAAAGGTTTTTAACAGCTGATATTCAATATCAGCTGATTCCTGAAGTGTTGGCAAGATACCAGGTTTCTGGTACTGGCCATGTCTAATGTTATTTAAATATTCACATCATGCAATAAGCAGTTTCACACTGCAATGTAATGGAAAATACTTCCTAAACTGAATTGGAACTGAGACCCAAAGCAGAACCAGTAAATAAATATCTCGCATATATGTCAAACTATATTCTCCAAACAAAACCTTACATCTTATCAAAGAAGTCAGAAAGTACTAACAAAAATTATATGCTTTCTACTATAATACTGTTAAATTTCCATGGCTGAGAATGTCCCATTATTTTTTTCTGCCTTTTTAAATTAGCTGACAAAGTAGAAATTCAAACACAGAAATAAAATGCATATATATGAGAGCACTGGCTCAGTGAGATATCAAATATACAGCATTCTAGTGTCAAAAGTACAGGCAGAAATGTCCAAGATTTCTTGGTGAAAAAGGGGCATTTGAGGAGTAAAAATTCTACTTAACAATCACTCACATTTTAACAGTGCATTAATTATAACGAAAGCTGGATGATAAGTGAGCAACAGAATCATAATGTTCAGTGTTCATAGCAGAACTTTATCTTCTGCTCATTTAAATGAGGTTGGAAACATTTACTCATGTATGTGAAACTTTAAGTAGCTATATTTGTTTTTTCAATTTTTCAGGATTCTTGCAAGAGGCAAACTCGGACATGGAATTGAGCTGGATGTCAGCACAAGGTGGTGCTCAGAGAAGTCTTCCTCTCGACGCTGTGCCTCTGGCTTATCAAAGGATGATTAGTCCTACAATCTTGTTTGATCTATTCTTTTGCCTCTAGGAAAAGGGTTTCTTGAGGATACAGTTTTACCTCCAGTAATGATTTATTTGGATCCAGCTGGGTCACCTGTAAATACATGAACACAAAGATATGTGTAAGTAGACTTCTGAATTGTTTATCTTCACAGTGCAGACTTTCACAGGGAAAATTTTTGCGTCCCTCCATCAGTGATAACTGAAGTAGTGAGTATTATTTTCCAGGATGCACATTAAGAAATACATATTGTGGTTTCTGTTGTTGTTATTATAAGTATTTTTTTGTAATAACAATGAACAGAATAATGAAAAACCAGAATCCTTGACATTAATTCCAAGAAGGTCTGGATCTCTACAAAAAATTAATGCACAAATCTGTTTCTGTCAAAGTTAAGAACTCTTGGAAGGATTACTAGAACACGTGAGTTATGATGAAAAATAAAACTGTACTCCTAGATAATTATCCCAAAATTTCAGTCAAACTGATGGTGCAAGCAGCACAGCCAACCCAACAGGATCTCTCCATTAGAAAAGGGAAACTTTCTTTCCCTATTCCCTTTCTTGGTCCAAGTCACGTGGTGGAATACCCAGCTTTCACTCACTTCAATGCTTTCCAGACACCTCAATGATCCCAGGCTGGGAGAAAACTGTTTCGTTTTCTATATATTTACTTATACAGACAAATTAATGACAACAAGTGACCCAGTGTCATTCAGATGTTTACAAGTTTACAAGCCAATGCTCTGGCATCCTTCAGAATACTGCAAAGCTTCATGCAGAAAGATGAAGCATTTTCTAAAATACTTCACTTCCATTTTAAAACTTATTTTCCCCGGTAATTCTGTTTTTGTTTATTTTGCTGTGTGAGCACACCAGTTATCAGAGTCTGCTTGTGAATACTAGCTTATTAGTCTTATGCCATAGGTATAAATGCAAATGCAAGCCAATAAACATTTTTTCCAAAGTTTATTTCATCTATGATCACAGCATGCGACTGATTTCTAAAAATGTTTTTTGAAAACATTAAGGGTCCAACACACAAAATGCTACGAATTAATAAGAAATGTTCATATGATTTTCTTAAAAGCCTAATTTACTAATCCTGTCACCCATTAACAAAAATAGTATTGCTTCTCATTCTCTCCCCCCAACTAAATCAGGCAAACTTGAAATATATTTGCATTTCTATTGTCTTATTGAATAATTAGGAAAAAAAATATTATTTAAACAAACATTCAGGGCTTATCTCTTCCTAAGACCCTCAAAACCAGTGTAATTTCATCTGACTGCAGCAGATTTTTTTTTAAAATGACATCATTAAAAAACCCAAACCAAACCCCAAAACCAAACAGATGCATTATTTTTATTCCCAAAGCAGGAACGTATTTTCTTAAACTTCATGTACCATGGTGAGCTACTGCTAAATGTCTGAAGAGAAAAATAATTTACAAAAACCAGACCCAATTTTAGATTCCTATTATCTACAGTCCAATTATGCATTCCTGCACAGATGCTGCTTGAATTATTGAAAGGTTATTATCTTCGAAAGCAAACCTGTTATGTAAAAAACAGCCAAAGTAGTGCATTTAAGTTTGTGATTACAGAAGTATGCTAATTAAGGATCTTGTTGCATTTTTTAATGTTTTGGTATTCTGCTACAGTCTGTTACTGAACAGGGAGTGAGGTAAAGAGGGGTCTGTGCAATTCACAGCATCTGAGGTATTGGGCACCCCAGAGAAGCAATTTTCCTTCTTTTCACTACAAGCCTCTATTAATTTAGACATCTCCGTTTTCAAATCCTGCAACCATTATGTTGGGGTTTTTTTTGTTTGCCCTTTTTTTTTTTTTGCAAGAAAAGGCAGGAAAGTCACAACAAGTCTCTTCTACACTTAGAAAAAAAAATAAAATCTCAGAAGTATGCCTAGGCAGTGAACACAACCTTCCAGGCTGTAACCATATGGAAACCTATTATCCACTGGAGGGTAATTCAAGATACATGTCCTAGTCTAAGGTCTGCAAACTTCAAGGGCCTTAAATAACAACAACACATGATGTTCCTTCCTCAGTGAGAAGGGTCCTAGGAGTCTTGTGGAGTACCTGCAGCACAAGGACTGTGCAGCTTTTCACCATAATTTCTGTGTGCTGCTTAATTCACTGAGGGACAGCAGAGTTTGCAAATGTTTACACCATTACCCAATTAACTAACAATATGGCTCCTACATCTGTCAACAAACAAAGCTGTTGTTGCTTTGTTTTAGCTCCTTGGCATTTTCTGTTCATATGGGTCGCCATTGTACTTAATTATCACACCACAACCCTTCTGCAGCTTCTACTTTGTTATTTGTGGCTTGCAAATATGTTGTTTACTACAAAGAATAGAAGCCTTATTAGGGAACACACCTCCTAACAAAAGAACTGGTTTCTCTTGTAAATATATGAAATGTAAGACCTAAGATGTGTTCTAACTTACAGTATTTTAAAACAGAATTAGAGACCAAAGAATGATCTATAGCAGAGATCAAAGGAAAGAGCTGTAGCCTGCAAAGGTGCGTTCAATGTAGTGTTCTACTGAATCTCATTCACTTACATTTATGTCCATTATCTCATAACGAAGAGTATAAAATGCCTTTAAATGCATATCTGTGTGCCTTGTTTCATTACCATTAGTATAAATTCTGGAGCCCACTTCAGTGCTGACACCCCTTGGCTCTGATGCCATTGCGCGATGCTCTTTCCAAAACAGCCCTGCACATTATGTAAACTACACTGTCCCAAACCCCTACACCTTTATTATCTGAAGATTTATTCTATGTTGTTAGCAGTTACACAGAAAATCATTGAAGTATGCTTATATATTGAATCTGATTTCATCTGTTCCACCTATGGGGCAGAATGAACACTTTCTTGACTAAGGTTGCAAAATTCACCTCCAGCATTAGTTAAAAGCCTTAACAAATGCTAAAGGCACATTTTTATCTTTAAGTCCTACAACAACTGACTTTCTACCAGTCATAAGCACACGCTCCAGGAGTCACCTCATGCATCACACTGTGATACCAGCTGAAAGTATTTCTCAAATCTTTTGTGGGTTTGCTAATGCCAAATACTTCATATTATAATGAAACATGAACTAAAACCCCTTAGAAAGAGACTGTTAAGTTCCAAACTTAGCCAGTGAGGAGGGTGGCAGAGGAGGGACTCAGTGTCCAGAAGCTGAGAGTATAACACAAGTGACAGCAAAATTACTGACATTCAAGCTCACAGAACCCTGTACAATAACATGCAGGTGCATTCAGGGCTGTCCCAAAGCCCTGAACACAGAGAGTGCTCCAGGAGATTTTATCTTCAGGCAAATGACTTTCTGTGCAAACTTCAACACTCCCCCCACTTCAGGCAAGACTCCTTTGAGCAACAGGATCAGAGGTGCTACAGGACTTTATTTCCGCCAGTCTTAGATCTTGCCATTGAGCTGGTTTCACTGAAATAGGTTTAAGGTGAAAAACAATGTTTTTCTTCCAGCTATGAATTCAGTTTTATGGGACCTTAGGTTTTGGTGCACTGGAGCTACGGCTTCATCTTTCAGGAACTTTGTTACACAACCAATGCCAGTTTGGTGCCAAGGAGGTTATCATTTAAATAAGTATTTGTTTTAAGTGAATTCTGTGGTGATTATTCCAACTAAGCACTAGCTAGTTGAAGTACTTCTGTGCCACTTAGAAGTTCAAATTATTGAAGACTCTGCAAGGCACAAGGTAGTAATGTTAACTTTAATACTCCTCCTGTAAGAATGTAGCAGCTGCTTACACTTTATTCTGAATAAATTCATTGAGTTTTTAGATAAACCAAAAATGAAAACTAATACTAGTTTAGAGAACATTTTAATACATTTTTATAGCAAAGTCCTTTTCCTTCTAGAATAACTTTTGAATTATTTCTGTCTTCACCTTTGCTGACCTATCTGTTCTATTACACACACACATCCGGAGCAGCTGTACTTTTACCATTTACAAGGTGTGGTTCCTTCCCCTCCCTAACTCTGTGGGGAAAAGACAAATACAAAAAAAAATGGCTTAATGCCCAGGAAGGTAATTTAAAAATAAAGAATCAAATACACAATTATTATGACACTTACACAAGCAGTAAATATCACATCCTCCACCTTTCTCTCCACCCTAGGACAAGGATCTGATTCCCAAGTAGCACAGCCTCTACATCACTTACACACGCATGAATACATTTAATGAATCTAACGGACAAAGAGTTCTTTTACTCTCTTTCCTAATCCTCCTAAAGTATAAATGCAATAGGAATTACTTAAAGGCACACCTGGTAAAGAACCAGATCTGTTTAAAAAACTATATTTTCAGAGTGACACACAAACAAATACAGTGAATCCTTTCAACCCATTGAAATATCTCTGGGTTACACAGATAATACGCTCAACTTGAGCAACAAACAAAAGTAGGGTTACTTTATAGAAATATATGCAATTAGATCGGGCTTAGTTGAATAAACTTGGAGATAATTTACATCTGAATTGAAGAAAGCCATCACAAACAAGGAAAAATATGTCATTGTAAAAGACTTGTAGCCTCGATCCAAATACAAAGCTTTAATCCAATACATCACACTCTTGTCGTACTTCTCTGAAGAGGTTTTCTCAAAACATATTTTAGATTAAGCATATTTAAAAATACATTTACTAAGCAAAGTAGCAGCTGTTGATAAAACAGAAAATTGTGATACTGTGTCCTCTACTTTGAGCATGCTTCCCTTTTTCCCTTGGAAAGCCGTGCAGTGCTCTGAGATGCCACCAACCTTCACATAGAGTAAGTTTTCATTGCCTTAACATAATTTATATTAAACAAAAATTTGCTGCATAGACTTTAATCAGTAAAGGCTTGCTAATCTCTCTTGCCCTACTGGACTTACTTGACAGTAAATTAAGAGAGCAACTGTGTTCTCTCCTATTTTCTAAAACACTAAACGTAATGACAAGGTGGTGCAAATAAAAAGGATACGCCCAAACCCATTGTTGCTATATTTGTATGGTGGCACTTGGACTATCTGGTGCTTTTTAAAAGTTCTAAATGAAAATCTGGTTTTTCAACTGGAATAAATACCTCATATTAGCAAAACAAGGCTTAAAAACCCCACAAAAACCGAATTTGTTTTTTATGTCAAAACCAAATAAAGCCCCAATGTTAATGATGTTTTCAAAAATACCAGATTTTTACCCAAATCCTACGGCTTTTTAACAGTGAGTAATAAAATAAATACATAACTGTAGTTTATCTACTTTCCAACAAAAGGCCTTGGGAAGGGCTGTATGCACCTGGGTAGCTCTGAGGCAGTCCTGTGCCTCTTTGTAGCCAAGGATCAGAAATTTTGTTTAGTGATCTGCACTTGCCCAAAATACATCCAAAATACATCCAGTTACCAACATCACTGAATATTTGTTTTATATTTCGTTCCAAGAACTAATCTCACTTAAAAAAAAAAAATCACTACTAAGAGGCTGCATCTCCCTCTAGCCTTTCAAACAGTTCATTTTCAATGACAAAATAACCAACCCGCTCTTTCTTTTTGGCAGAAGTGCAAACACAAAAGCATTTCACTTAAGAAAAGCCTCTTTGAACAATGTGACTTTTATTGTTGTGGTGCTGATGGTGCTGAAGTATTACACAAGTTGCCTTGAGAGCAAGAAGATGGAGTCAGTCAGAGGAGTCACCTGCAGGTCCTGACCTGGACAATTACGGTCCCACAGCGGCAACAACTCTGAGACAGGAGGACTTCGGGCTTTGAGGAACAGGAAGGCGGTGTAAAGTTCTCCTCAGATTTTCTGCTTTCCTCCCTTCCTTCTTTCTGGTTTGAAATCTTTGATCTATTTAGGAATTCTCTGTGTGGTTTCTTGGAAACAGAGAAGCCGACAGAATACCCTGGACCTTGTCTTTTCCTGACAAAGGACCTGCAGCAAGAGGAGCTCCACTCCCTGCTCTCTCACGCTATTTACCTTCATTTTTCTTGTTGAGCAGACGAAGTTTAAGCACTGGCATTTACAGACGAGAGCATTTGTATGTTAAGCATCCTTTCTGCTGTGCCAGGGAGCAAAACAGTCCATTTCTTGTGGGCACTGCTGCCTGTGTGCTTACAGTGAACTAACCATTATCCATGTATTTAATTATTTTAAAATGTGCTAGCTTCACAGAAAAAAGATGACATCCCCAGAAATACTACCGATTTCACACTGGGGATCGATGAAGAGCTGAAAGGAAGCAAACAGCCATATCCTCTGGAAGTCTGAAAACATAAATACATTTAGTGCTCCAAATGAACTGTAAGAACTTTGCTTTGCATACATCCTGTGTATGGGGAATGGATGGGAACACAGTCACTCATAGGAGAATGATCCAGGATTGGATTCATGTGCACTTAATTATAATTGCATGAAAAAACAATCCAAAAGGATTTTTATCATGAGTTCAAAGGATTAAGATGTTCAGATACCACAATGATATCTACAGTATAACATTGTGATTGGTAGATAGGTAAATGGAATAAAGAGAGTGCCTAGGACTGCTTTGGTGATTTAGTCTGATGCATTACTTATGCAATTACCAAAACAGCAGGAGATCATTAAATTTTCTGGTAACCAGACACAGCAGTCTTAGTATCATACAATTACAAAGGCTCTCTATTGGTATTTTATCATTTCATTTTCTTCCTACAAGGGTCAAAAAAAGTCCACAAAATGGATATTAAGCATGAATTCTGGAGAAAAAGTACAAAATATCTTAGGCCCAGTTTATGCTGGATAACGTCAAATGCAAGAGCAAAGCTCTACAGCTTAACTAAGGCATCTTCCTGCGAACAATAACGCACCACCCCTGAAATAAATGTTTTGTAAAATGGGGCAGTGCTGAATAAAAGAGCACTTTG
Organism: Falcunculus frontatus; assembly: GCA_013398115.1. Taxonomy (NCBI): domain Eukaryota; kingdom Metazoa; phylum Chordata; class Aves; order Passeriformes; genus Falcunculus; species Falcunculus frontatus. Next base: position 22,544 of record VZRV01007175.1, read on the forward strand.
GGTGCGAGGGATGTGCACTGAAGGGCTGTTGGGTGGAATATATTAATCCCGTGGTTGGCATTAGTCACTGGGCTAACTAATGAGGATGATTCACCGGAGAGCTCGCGCTCCGCATTGAGCATTCAGCTCTGGGTGAATGCTTGCTTACTCTAGTGAGCCCCGAGTGAAAGAGCTCATCTGAAATGCACACCTATTTCCTGAAACTGGTTAAACATTCCCTGTATTCAAATAGAGTTGCTGGGAGAGATCAGAAACCATACTGATCTACAGAATGCAATTCTACTTCTTTTCTTACATCTGTGAGATGAGATCTCCTTTCAGTGACTTGATACATGAAGGGCTTTAATCTTTCCCTTTGGATCAGTTACTTACGTAAAGACATTGGGTCTGAAAGAAACACATCAAGTCTGCCTTTCTTGGAAGGAAACATTGCGAAAAATCTTTCTGTAATACTCATAGAATGTTTTTACTACCTACATGGAAATTATATTTCCACGCAAGCAAACATCACGTTTCAAGAAGCAAAATATACTCAATGTTCTCTCAAGTGCTGTCACCAACTTCACCAGAGCAAAATGTTACCTACTCCCTTTAGTAGGTGCTGACCAAAAGACTGTGATAGTGTTCTTTGTGAGCAACAAACTTGTTAAAAGCAGGAAAATCTGGGAGCTACAAATGCTTCAGTGTCCTTTCCTCTTGCACTCGAGGCTAATTGTTCCAATCCCTCCACTGTTACAAGGTGTCAGGAACAACAGTCAGAAACCAGGCTTCAAAAAGAGGCATGAGAATATGCCAGTCTGGAATGGCCAATTTGCTTAGGCAACTTCTCAGTGTCTTAACTAAACCAAACCTAACTGCTTGAATAAATAAAACAACAACATATCTTAAAAGGAGAGGAAAGACAAGGGCAGGTAGTATTGACTTAAGGAAAGCTGTAAATGATAGGAGGAGGGACATCTACCTTTGTAGGTGGCTATGGCCTTGTGTAAACTCGATCAGAGTAAACACGACACCACTGACCTGAAAAATTTGAATTATGTGAATTAAAAGAGATGACTACTTCTTTGCGTAGTAGAAAAGATAAATATCAGTAACTGAAATGATTAGGAAAATTACAGGTATCACATGTAATTCTCAAAATTTTTTTAACCTATCAGAAAAAATATTTCATTCATCTAAATCCTCCTCTGCTATAAAACAGATATTCAAGATACTTTCCTGATTTACAGAAAATTACTGAAAGTACTGTAGGGTATAGCCATGACACTGCACAAATCCTCTATCACAATAACATCTTTCTTCCATTTTTCTATTAAGGTCAGGATTGGGAGGAAGAATGTTAAGAGCCAAAGATGGTCCAGCACATTTAACTCTTTCATGAACTATTTAGAGAGTTTAAACACGACCTAAGGAGTTTAAAGCTAAGTTATCTGAAGGAAGTAGTTTGCATGGGGTGAAATTCAGAACAATCCTCACAAAGAACACCTGCCAGAACTCATACACAAAATTGTCGAACTACCTGGCATAGCAATATAGGGATCATGCTCTAAAATTACCTTTCTGAGAACATCAGATGATAATTCCCTGCTCAGAGGACTCCGTACCAAGTGCTGCAGCTAAACTTACTATCCTGTGGCATTATTTTCACCACTATGAGTATCAAAAATGATTAATCCTGCCAAAGCACAGGAATGAACAATCACATTTGGGTTTGGAGGAATATCTTACTCTATACTCCCCTATAAAACTACAAATTGCCTGGCCCTAAATTTACTGAAATCCTGATCATATCTTATTTAAATTGACATGCAATTTGAGTTAAATTTATTTTCTGCCCTTTCAAGGGAGACAGACTTTTTGTTTCTGTTTATTTAAACTGCTGTTGAAATTGGTTAATTAAAAGGATTTAAAAAATCTTAATACTCTAAACAGAGCAAACTGGTTCTGAATTATTAAGCAACATTTTAGATGCATTTAAATAACCTTAAGTGACTTAACTGCCACCTGATCCTAAGCTGTGGCTCAGAAAAATAAAATGTGAAATACTGTAGAAGTCTTGGCTTACCAAGGCTTCCAGATACAGTAAATAAAGAGCTTAAGTCTCTAATACCGTGTCTGCAGAAGGCATCCTCTCAAATACATAACTAATGCTCCACCTCAAGGAGAAACCAGCAGCAGAAATTATGGGTTGCAATTTTGGTTTTTCATGAGAAATTAATAAATTCAGTATTTCAGATACAGCTTTTAAAGGGAGAAAACATGCCTGGCCCTCCCTCTCTGAGAGACACTGTCCTGGTTTGAGACAAATTAAGACAGATACCATAAAACATTCACAAACATATTAAGGGTAAAGGCGGCTGAAGCTCAGTTTGGGTAAGTTTCTGCACATTCCTCTTACAGTTTCAGCTAGACCTGGTCCACTTCAACTTCTTATCCAAGTGGGGTAAAATGCCCACCCTGTAAGAAGTTAAGGGTTTTAGGAAGACCTGTGCACATCACCACCACTGAAGTAAGTGAGGAACTGATCATCTGGAGGTCTCCAGGGCACTGGGAGAAGGAGGATCTTGCAGCTGTGAGATCAAGAGGACTACCAAAATCAGGGTTTGGGAAGGCTTTTAAGGGAAAGTGACTTAAATACTGAACTAGAAGGTTGACTAAGCACACTCATATACATAGGGTAAGCTCTTTTTGTTAATAGTTAAATGTGATTTCTAGAAGGGAACTCTAACTGTGAAATCAGCACACTCATTTAACAGTGCACACATTTGCTCCCATGAAGCCTTTGCAGGTGTATTTAAGAATAATGCCAAGAAATACAATACAGCTTTTCACTCCCAAAGATGTGCTTGCCAACATTTTCAGAGTCTGAGGCAGGGGCTCCCTGCTGCCCCAGGCTCACATTTGTGATACACACTGATGGTACAAGATGTGGTGCTGAGGTACTGAGAGAGGAGCTGGTTAATATCTAATTTCAGCACTGGTAGAAAGAACAACACAGTCAGTGACAAAGACCCAATAACAAGTCACTGCATGTGCTTAACTGCTTTGGAATGTCACTGCTGCTTTAAAATCTACAAGCAGTGTCTGGAAAAGGTTAATCTGTGTATTTACTCATGTGTAGAAGTTTGTATTTACAGTAGGGTTATGATACCAACTTTAAGTTAGCTAAGGATATCTGTGTAAGCAACTGGAACATAGGACTAAGAACTAATGAATTTTTATTTACCAAAGATGTAAAAATACTTCAACAACACTGTATCAGGACTGATGGCTTTGAAAAGCAGGTAAAAATGCTCTAACAAGTTTATCATAAGAAAATGTTGGTTTGGTTGAAGATAATCCCCTTGTTTTGATAAGACAGAAACACTTTTGGGGGTGTGTATGTTATTGTAAAGCAGATTAGGATAGGAAGAAAATGCAAACTAACTTTAGAAGACATGTTTTCATCTTATTGCAGCAAGACTCCAGCAAAGTAATTCTGATACCTTCAAACTTTTTTTTTTTTTTAAATGTTATGCATAGTTTAAATACAGACATTTTAAATGTTCTTGTTTTCTGGAGCACAAGAATTTCAAGTGCTCTGTCCTTGTGGCACAGATTCCTATTCATGTTTGTAACACACCATACAGCAGAAGGGTCTTGATAACTTACAGTGTATTTTTAAGAGACTACAGACCCCAAAGCCCAAAGGCAATGAATAAATACTTGGACTGTACTTCCAAGCCATTCAACAATGCCTTATTTTTGTTTTTTTTAATCTGTCTATGGAGTTGCACACTTCCAACTTTCCAAACCTGGGGAACATAACAGATGTCATTTACAGTTCTCAGTGGTTAGCAAACCCCTGGGGAATATTTTTTTGTCTGTTGTAGCTCTGGTGGTCACAATGGCAACGGGATTCATACATGGCTGAGTCAATCAGCATGAATCATTTATGTGACTCCTCATACATGGCATTATTAGGTTGGAATCATAGAAAAAAGATGACAGGGTCTTTGCTTCCCATGCAACAGACCAACAGCTCCAGACTCTGCCATTAAATTCTCCTTTCTTTGCCTCAGCCTTTTCTCCCTGTCAGTTTCACAAATGTACCGACAATACCAGCCTGTTCTAATTTAGCGGTATTTTTTTCTTTTCTATTGCTTTTTAAATTTGTTCTTATGTGATTCACCTGATAAATTTCTGAGATTTTACAGAGGACTAAAATTCATAATGGTGATTATAGGAGTAAGTACAGATACAGCCAGTGTAAAGTGAAAAACAAATGTAAAAAGTTAAGGGTAATATACCTGTGGGGTTTTTATATTAAATATGTATTACATCAGAAATAAGTTACAGGTAGGGAGGCATGACTTGCAAAATATTTAAACCACACAAACCCATTGTTTAGACTGCAAAACACTGTTTTTCTTCTGTCAAGTAAACTGAACAAATCCTGGAAACACAGGTGACTTCTAGTCTTTGGTTCCACTGGAAGTGATACTACATGCTTAAGGAGTAAAGTTAATTAGTGATTAATGAGATTCCTTAAATGCTGCTTTTCAGTCTGACTGATTAGGATTCCCAATACAGGACAAAGTGGAAGAAGAGCTGCAATCCTGTCCACAGTTGTGCCAAAAATGGATCAGAAATCACATCCACTCACAAGGCTGTATGGTTGCTAAGGATGAGTTTCTTCTCCTTTGGAGTACTTACAAATAAGATGATAAAGCAAGAGGTATCTTTTACAAACTACTGTAAAAACATCAATCAGAGCCTCATTCCCAGTGAACTTCCTCCAGGGGCAGTGATGGGAAACAAAATGGAAAAGCAATTCCAAGTACTGAACTCTTCTGGTGAAAAATGGCCTAACAAGTTGCCTGGAGATGCCTCCAGCAAATGAGACCCCAGCTGGTCCAGAGCTGCCCCACTTCTTTGCAGTGCTGAGGCAGTATGACCAAAAAGCTCTGAACTTCACCCAACACTGCTTGGCTCTGTCCTGACATCTCTGCAGTGCCCATTGCCTTCAGCTTTCATGCAGGGGCCCTGCACAGTTGGTCCCACTGACTTTCACCTTTGCTGTAGCAATGACTAAACAAGAAATGAAAACTAGTTCATGCAGAAAACACAGAGGTGTATTTTCAAAGAAACTTAGTAGCCAGCACAAAAATTATCTGTTGTTTTATCAACAGAATTTAATTGGCTTTCATAAGCAGTGAGCAGCATTGATTCTGAAAATCAGCAGGTACATCATCACAATTTCAAGGTAGGAGATGTAATTATCTACTGGTATTATGTAACAGGATCAAATCTTTATTAGGATGTACTTAATAGTTCATAACTGGGTACTACCTGATGCTGAGCCTTGTTCATAACATAAAGTTGCATCAAAATGGCAAAACCAGAGAGATCAGAAGTACCAGCCCATTACAGACCTGTACCACCAGCAGTGTTGATGGAGCTTCCTTCAAAACAGGACGTGAGCGGGGCAGGCCCAGCATACTCAAATTTTCATTGAATATGGTCCACAACTTTTTTCCAAAACGTAGGGATTTTACAATGTCACGAGGCAGGTTTCACACAGCTGTGTGTGTGACATCTGACAGCACTGGTCAGTCAGCACCTGGCTTAGAGCTTGGCAGCACCCGAACAATACCCAGGCACACCTTTTACCTTCTACGCTATAACACACCAGCCCACCTAACCCACAGGAGCAAGAAGCAGAGGTATTTATTCCTGAAAGGTATTTACTCACATCTCTCCTCGGAAAGGTGCCCAGCAGCTTGTACTCCTCCCAAGGATATCCCTTGGAAGCTACAAAATCAAAGACAACCTGCAGCTTGCTGCTGGCCAGGAAACGCCGCTCAAAGAATTCTCCGCTGGGCGTCCGGATGCGGAGTTTGCTGACAGACTCAGTGCTCTCCTCCTTCGGCTCAGGAGGCAAAGACTGCTCCAGAGAGAGCCTGATAGCCTAGGGAAGGAAAAACAACCATTTACGTTGCAATGCCAGCAACAGAAGAAAAGGACAGAAAGCTTTTCTTTTTATTTCTTCTAGAACTTCAAGATGTGTTGCAGCGCTCCAGAGCCTTTATATCTCAATGACAAAATAATTTTTATTCACTCCTTAATAACAGCCCACCAGACAACTAATTAAAATAAATCCTTCTTTATAACACATATTATTAGGTCTACAGTTAATGCACGATGGGATACGTAATTTAATCATTTGGCAGAAAGCCTTGGAAAAAAACTGAATGAGAGAATAATTGTCAAGTGGCCAATTGCTTCCTTAAAGGGTATAAATTAAAAGGCAGTAAAAGTATTTCTTTAAATGCACTTGTCAAATTGCCTTCCCCTTGCAGAGAGTAATTGACCATTTGCAGTAGAGTGGACCCTTAATGGCAGTTCAGAGTGAAAAGAAATATATGCAAGAAATTTACTATAAATAAACTGAAACACTGTTAAAAGACGCCAATTAAAAATGCCCCGAATGTACATTAGATACACAGTGCACATCTAAAAGTAGGAATGGTCAAAGAAGAAAACTGGGAGAACAGAAATGTGAGCCTGAAGATTTAAAGTAAGCTGCTATTATTATTAACATTATTAATTATTATTATTGTTTGCAAGAAGATGGTTCCAAGAACAGGAGAGCACATTTTCTGCAACAACTTGCATGAAATCAGCCCCCAAACTGCAGTGACACTACATGACTGAAAACGTGCATGACTGTCTCCCTGCTAATATTGCTGATGTCAAGATTTTAAGGGCAGGACCCAGGTCTGTGTTCTCTTGTCCTCTGTCTCTGGGAGCTGCTACAGCACCAATCCTTTGATTAGATTTTTTTTTTTGAATATATAAAATTAATGGCTAACATTAGACTGCTGAATGAGGTGGCCTTGATTTTCAAGGGCATTTTTGGTACTCATGAGCAGCATCAGCATCTGTCAAAAATTTGATCATGCTCAGAAGCAGCTGTTACAATATCACCCCTCTTAAATCAGCACTTAACGAGAAGGTAAATGAATGGAAGAAGCAGCACAAACATACTGCCTCCCCCAAAATGTGCCTAAAAGACAATTTTTCAAAACAAAGAGGCAGTCAGGCAGGGATTTACCCAGATTTTCAAGGAACTTTCAGGATACACGGTTGCTATTTGTGCCTTTGACAACCTCCCCAAGGTCATTTAGTAACAGAAACTGATGGAGGGTGATTACATTGCAGAGAAAGGACTGGGCAGAAGCAAGATTATGAAGGCTTTTAAATAGTCTACTTCTTACACATGCACCTCTGAGCAAATTATATCTCAGTATAAATATTTATACATAGAACTTGAGTTCATTTTTGCTCATCTACTATGAGATTATATTTTAAATAGATTCTATTTTAATTTTCTCCCTCTCCATTCTAAACCACCTGCTTACTATCTTGCTGTTTTGACATTTCCCCACACAGTATAACAACAGATGCTACATTATTTACTGAACCCAATCAATTATATTATAGAAAAATAAACAACAGTAGCTCATTAGAGCTCCTTCCTTTGTGCAAAGAGTGCGTCGCTCCCCAAAGTAACCACTCTCCAGTGCTTCAACATAAAATGGCAATTTACAATGGATATTCTGTACCAGCAAACCAAGTCAGAAAACAATGACACGATGGATCACATTAAAAACTCTTGGACCTGAACAAGCAATTTCAGTTTGTTGATAAAAAGATGTTCAGTATGTGAAGTGCTCAACAGCCAGATTTTAAAATACAAACTGAACATAAAGCCACTTCTGTAAGTAAACACTGTTGCAGAACAATTCAGTCCAAGTAATCTGTATACTTGAAAATGGGGAGTGTTAGTAAACATTATTGTTAAAATCCCTTTTGTTCTACTAAGCAAACAGATCCTATTATTTTCATTACTGCACTCTGCATTAAAACAGGGAAGCCCAGGTATATTTTGATAACATGGGCCAGTCTTGCAGCCTTTGCATAAGAAAACCATTTCCAAAAGGCCAAGGTATCAGAAAAGGCTCAGGAGCAGATATAATGAAGCAGAAATAATTATTGTTTCCATGCACACAAAATTACTTAGGAAAGAAAAACATATTTCTTACTTGAGCCTGAGTGTGAGTGTGAGCCTGAGCCTGTTCCTGCTACAGTACATTCACGTTCCACTGCTATTAACCTCACAGAATTGCCATCCCAAAACTAGTCTAGACCCTGAAAGAGGCTGCAGGAGCCATCTCTGAGGCACTGGGACTCTCAGAATTTACAAAATTGAGAGAATCTACAAAATAACAGTTTGAGGAACAGTACTCTTCACAGCACAGGGTTTCTGCTTTCTCATAGAGGCCAAGAGACATAAAGTACTTGTTTAAACACAATTTTTGTTCTAAGGAAGATTCTGTAGAAGACTGTTCAGAAATTTTTTAAAGTACCACAAATCCAAGTTTCAAGATTCTGTATTTTATTTTCTTGAATTTTTAAAATAAGTACATTGTGTCCCAAATTAAGTTTGGCAACTTGTTCGATCAGAATTGCAGGTAGGCTTTGTGCTGCTTCCCAGAAAAAATGAAAGCTCCGTGTTTTTAAAAAGAATGGCTGCAGAAAACAGGTTAGAGCCTCCTAAAGATTCCAGCATTTATGGAGCTCATTTCACAGATCTCCTGTGAGCAGGTCTATCTAATATCTGGCTGTATTTGAGACCCAGATGAGAAAAGAGAAAAGCTGTTAAACAGTGGATGAAAATGATTTAGCTGCACTTTGTTTGACAGATATATAGTAAGAAATAAATAATTTTAAAAATTGATCACAAAGGAAGTCTACTTTGAAGTTGCAGAGTGTGCTCAATGATACTTTCAGCATTCATAAGCTTCATGAATTCAAAAAGTTGTCAGAAAAGGTAAAACATCCCACCTCACGTTCTTCCTCCTGTTCTTTCCGGATTTGTTCCAAACGAAACTGCTCTGCCATTTCTCTCTCTTGTGCTTCCCTCTAACAAACACAAAGGGCAATCCCACATAAATATGTGATAAATACAAATGCAAAGAAATTTCTCAACGTTTCTGTAGAAATTAATATAAGAGATAGGATATTTATTAAGTGATATTTTCCTGCCATTCCTTTCCCAAATTCTATTATTAAACGAAGCCAGGGTGGGTTTAGCTAAAAGATGTAGTCAAGTCTAGTCCTAGTGACTTCATTTGGTGCCACTTTACAACACTGAGGACTTCAGGGTCTCATGTTCAGAGCACAACTGAAGGTGGGCGGTCCTCTGCACCAGAGAGCATTCCCAAACTCCAAAGGGTTCCCACTGATGGGGTCTCTCCCCACACACACACCTTGGCCCTGTCAGCCTCCAGCGAGATACGGTATGCTTCATCCTGCTCTCTTTTCACATTTTCTCTGGCTTCACGTTCATCCTAAAGGTAAAAAAAAAAAAAGAAAAAAATCAGCAAATAGTGGACCACTACAATAAATATCTTTATGTTCACCAGAACTCTTTGATCCCAGTGACTTCAAAATCACCCAACTCCTGCTAGGAGAAATCTGTTCAGAGACACCTCAAGGATGACTGTGGCTTTAGGAATGATGACTACCTGAAGCTATGATTCGGTTGCCAGGTAAGGGAATGGCATGTCCAAGCCCTGGCCTGAGTGCCATGGCAGGCACAGAGACCCAGAGAGGAGCAGCCTCCAGGGAAGGGGTCACTGCAGGGGGCTGTGAGCTGATGCTGGGGGTGGATTTCCTTCCTGTACCAAACAGCTTGGATGGTTTTGTAACAGGGAAGTGTGGTTTAGGTGCTGAGGCTGGATTTTCATTGGCTCTCTACTCAGACTGACAGAGTAATAGCTGGTCCTGACAGAGAAAGCCCAATCCCAGGTCCTTCCTGGGTCAAAAACCCCTTGGCAGGGTCCATCCAGGGTCGTGACAATCAAACATCTTCCAGAAGCCTCAATTCACAGTGTTGAATATGATACAAAGATAGGAAAGTTGCAGGTCGTGCTCTGAAGTACCTCAGATGGACAGATGCAGGCAAGCAAGGAATAGGAGGTTACGATGCCAGCAAAAAGTATCTCATCAACAGTCACAGCAAAAAAAAAATATAAAGGTTTAATAAAAACACACAAATGACAAAGCGAGGCATCATCCACACAGTGGAGGATCTAAGAGTGGATATCCCCAAAAGCTGGAATAACTGCACTGGGGTGATGTCAAATAAAGCAAAGCGTACAATCAATAGCTTCACACTCTGCCTCTGAAGCTGAGACAGTGGCTGCTCCCCTGTGCTTACTCCTCTTACATCTCATAATCCCCCCAGAGCCCTGCAGAGGCTGCACTGGTCCCCACAAAAATCAATAGGATTTAGCTGTGAGACTGCTGGTGGGCTCAGCAGGGTCTCCCCTGCAGTTACCAGTAACACAGCACTTGCACTGGGGCAATCTGTCCCTTGTGTTTCACAGAAATTAAAGTCTACTACCTACTGCTTCTTGAAGAATTATTTTAATCTTCCCATTCAGCTGCAACGTTTACTGCACATAAAAGAATCATTTTGGTAAGTGATCAATTTTCTCCTCAAAACACCATTATTTGGCAAAAACTCAATTCTGAATGGGAGGAGCTCATGCTAACTGTAATTACCACAACATACAAACACGCCAAGATGTTCCTCAAACAAAACTAGAACATCTCAGTGGTTAAATCTCTGAAGTAGAATGCAAACACAAGAGGAAAGGATGAACTGCAGGGAAATCTATACAACTTCCACTTGGAAAGCAGTACAGAGGAAATTATTCTTCCTCACAGAAACAGGACCCAAAGTTATTCTACAATCAGTGTGTCCTGAATTTCATTCCAAGATTTAGAAACCATCACTTTGTTCAGCAGAACCAAAACATGAGTAGAAGTAATTCTTGCAAAATGCTAAAAGGACAATAACCACCAAATAACCCTTCACCTTCCTGGCTGCTCTGGACATTGATAAGTTTTAGGTACTGTGCTCATGGAATACATTCAAATATTAACTTGAACCTGATAGCAAAAACTAATCTATGTGAATATTCCATTTCTGAGAAGAGAAATAATTAAACAGCTCCCATTTTTATGTTACCCAAATATGAGGAAAGCTTCTTGAATATACAGAGGTTTTCCCAATTCTTCTCATAGATAGAATGTAACAGTAAAGAAAAAAAAAATTGTGCTATCTATATTGAGATTTTTCATAAACATACTGAAATTTTCTCCTAGAGTAGTGAGAACCGAAACAACCTTTCCAAATCAGCTCACTAAAAGAAGATGACTTCAGGTAATCTGCCAGAGGACAAGCCTTTATAAAATACTTAGAATTATTTCAGAGAGAATCTATTCAACTTTCATGTTTTTCAACTCCATGTATCACACTTAACTTCACACACTGAATTGCAAAGGTCACACAACTCCAGTAATGCCCAAAAGAACTCTGAAAGATTAGATACAACTATTGCAACTACAGGCTCTTCTCCATCAAAGATTGCTAGCAATTAAGACAGAGTTATTGTAGTTTAACAAAAAATAAAAGTAAAAAAAAAATACTGATGCTATAGATTCTACAACTAGAATTGAAACACGAATTCCAGCCATTAAAAAAAGGTTAAAATTCTTTCTACCTTATTCATTGCAGTTATCATCATCCTAGAAGTGGATTATGAAAAAGATGTCAGGAATGTGAAGAATTACCACGCATGACTGCCTGGTCCTCATAGAAATATGTGAGCCACATTTAAAAGTAAACGACCGTGCCACTGAGCCCTACACCTCATTGAAATAATACTGTTCTTACTGAAATAAACCTTAAAAACAAACCTGGAACCCAGAGTTCTTTGGGTTAGCAGCAGATGTAATCCCATGAAATGCCTCTTTGTACCTGCTTGTGTTTGTTAATACTGCTCACACTGGACAGGAACCACCTCCTCACAGAGTTGATGGCTAAACTGTGGTATTGTTTGGTTCCGAGTTACACCTTGGACAAATTTTAAACATTAGATGAAGCAGTTCTCCCTTTTGTAATGCAGTTTCTTATTTTAGTCATCTCTTCCTCTAGAGAAGAATGAGGATGCCTCAAGTTCACCAGAAAGCAACACAAGAAAACTCACAGTAGTGACAGGAAAAGCGGAAGAAAGTATTTTGCAGAGAATCTTTCACTACATTAACAAAGAACATGTGAAGAATAGCCATGCCACTAATAATTAATATAAAAAAATTCAGAAGTGTTAACCATCAATAAAATTTGAGGCACCTGAAAACTTTCCTCTTAGACCCTTCATAAATCGCATTATTGACTGAACACCACTAAATGTATCTCCACAGTGCTTTTGCAATGAAGGCAGAATTGCCACCTTCCTCTTTCAAGAAATCAAAGTATAAACAGATAATGGCTTATCCCAGGTCATTTAAAAAGCTTTCATCAGAAACAGGGGTTATACAGCATTTGTGAATTCCACAGCAGTGGCTGAAGGCTGGTGTGAATGTAAATCATCCACATCCCAGGGGTTTGGGCGTAAGACAAGGGGACAACTCTCCTTTGCACCTAAAAAGGTGAAAAGTCACAGATTTCTGCGTTCCCGTTTTGACAATGAGACAACAGGAGGACATTCACTCAACGGAAGGTTGCAAATCTGAAAAAAATTGCTTTTATTCACAGAATATACTCTTTAGCTATGACTTTTCTTTGCTATTCTGTTTCTTAGAGATGCAGTCATCACAAAAATAGCAAATGCTTACATTTATGAGATAGTTACAACCAACCACAGAAAACCTTCTCCTGAGTAACACCCAGTGCATCAAGACTAAGAAAAACTGACAGATAAGATTAAGAGGAAATTTAGGATAACTCTCTCAAATAATTATTTCCTAAACAATTTGTTGAAGTTAATCCTCAAACACCTAGTGACAGGCATTTTCAGATGCAGGATGATGGACAAAGAGGGATTCTTGATTGAATTTAGGACAGCAGATTCTACAGGTTGAAAATATTTGCCTTTTTGAATGGGATGTTTTGCTGGAAAAGTCAGCATGGGCCCTTCTGGGCTTTTTTCCTTTTTATTACCATCTTCTCTTTTTCTATTTATTATTATTATTTCTGAAGGTAAGATTTAATGATTTAACCCCAGGAATCAGCTTTGCACCTGATTTGTCTCAGGGAGCTGTGTTATATTATTCCCCAATGCCCTTTGGGACCACTTTTATTGTGAAGTAAAACCAGATGAGACAGAACTTGAGAAGACAACCATGAGCAGAAGACATTTCTCAGAGCACCAGCAAGTAAAGGGCTATTACAAGAAAGAAAGAAAGGAAAAAAAGAAGTGTATTTACAAATGCTGAATGCCTATCTGAAAGCCAGTTCATTTCACTGAACCACTCCTGAAATTAAAATCTGTAAATGCTTAGGGCTATTCATGGGAGCGTTAAAGAGAAACACCCCTTTGTCCAAACAAACCAGTGCAAGAAAGGCATTAATTTGACTCACTAAGATGACAGACTTGCACATTGTATAACTTAAACATATGTGATGGGGAATATATGGAAGGAAAAAAGTGTACACAGAGCATGTTGGATGTATGGGAACGACGAGGACAAAGCAAATGCATGTTTTAGCAGTGGCAGAACCACGGGAAGAGGAAAGATGGGGCAGGGTGAGGGGACAGAACAGCACAGAACCACCACAGGATCCTGCCTGTCCACACTGAAGGCTGAAAGCTCGGTTCCAGATACTGATTTTTGGGAATTAACTCAAGTGACAAGAAAAAACCAAACCCAAAACCATCAAGGAATCCTGCAGTGCCTTTCCTTGGGAAACAAACCCAGTCCTGATACATCTGCCCAACTGGGCTCAATATTCAGTGACTGGAGCCATCAACAGGTATAGGCTAAAAGCCACAGGGACTAAAGATAAAATATCTTCCATCCTTCTTTCCTCTGTCATTGCCTTGCCCTTTGCCAAAGCTCTAACCATGCTGGAAACTCTTGAAGGCAGCACTTGAGCCTACCGGGGTGTGTGCAGCAAAGTGCTCAATGGGAAGCCCATCATTTGGGCTGCCATCGTATTACAAACACAAAACTGTAAAATTTAATCAAATAATTTTTTGATTACTGTAGTTTAATGAGTTATAACTAGTAATAATTAGTAAATGTGCTAATTAGATTTTTGAGGGGTTAAATCCCAATCTTCGCTAGACAACTGTCATCACCACAATGCTTCTGCGCTTTGGAATTTAATGAATTTCATGTATTCTCATAATCTCTTGTTGTGCAAATCCTGTACACCATGATACACATGACAGTGTTAGATGGAACACAGGTTATCCAAGGTACTCAGAAGCCTGATTTCTACTGATTTACATGTGAGCTTCAGTCCCTAGAATAAACTGCAGAGGTCTCCTGCAGAGCTGATGGAAGCACTTCCCTTACATTTGACAGCAGTGAGGCAGAAAAGGAGAAAAAGGTACAGTGATAGCAGGCTTCTCACTGCACAGTTGTGAAAATATCACTTGGCCACTAAAGCTCCAAAGTGCTGTGGCAGGGAAAAGAGGAAAAAGAACTTATGCTGCCATTTTTGAGTTTTGGTTTTCCTTCAAGTGTTTTTTAAATCCCCATCCAGATACTGGTGAGGAAGGACCTACGTTTTCCTCATGCTGTACAAGTATCTAGGAAAGAGAAATGTCACCCAAAAACAGAGCAAAGATGATCTCTGCAGGCCTACATTTTTCTACACCTTATCTTCACTCAGAGTCTGTTCACAGAAGTTTTTCCAGTTTAAAAATTCTTAAGTGTCTCTTTTTTACACTAAAGACCAGTGTGCTGGCAGACATAGTTTAAAGTTAATTAAAGGTTTTAATTGGTATTTGTAAAAATAAGAAGGTCTCTGGAGCAACTCTGAAGTGGGTACTACAATTCCACCTTGAAGTCTAATCCGAGAGCAGGAGTGCCAGTGTTGCATAACGACAAAAATAAACACGACCAGAGACCTACTGTTACTTAAATGTGGACAAGTTGGACCAGCTGTGTAACAGTCAATGCTTCTACAGTAATAAATGTTGACAGCAAAAATAAAAAATGCATTACTGAGGCATCATCAAATGAGCCCTGTCATTACATGGAAACTCCGCCCTGTATAAGCTTGTCAAAAAGTGTTACTGTAATCCTTTGAGAAGCCTCCTCCTCAGGCAATGGAGAAAAAATGCTGAGGATCGGCCCAGAACAGGTGTGTTGTGCTGTAATGCCAGGATTTAATCACAGATCTCTTCACATTAATCTCACAAAGGAACTAGCTCGGATCTACTCGGGCCCATCACGCCACACTGAGATGATTATTTAACTATCCAATTAAAGCAAGCAAGCTCACAGGGTGTTTAAAAATGGACATTCCAGGGCGTACAATATTTTACAACTATTATTTGTTTTCCTAAGCCCAGCACCAGGCATTGACACTTAAGAGGAACTGATACTACACACTCTTTTCAAAGTCAATGCCCGAAAAATCTCAGTGCACACCTTGATCAACAGTGGCAGAGGCTGGTTATCCCTGCTCTGAGATATCCCTTCTTGATTAGAGGAGAAACTCCTTAATGACATTTATTACCTCTCTGCAAAAACCCCCAGCCCCACTGCCTGAGCAGTAGCTGAGGTGTTAACTCTTGTAGTGGCAACCAGGGGAGCAAACATGGACAGAAAAAGAAAAAATGTCCATCAGGTGCATGAAAACATTACTGTAGCTGAATAACCCTGCATACACAGTGTGAGGCTGGACTTCAGCCCCCATTCCTGACTGCACTGGGAAGAGTGGGACTGTGTCCTGGCCAACTGGCCTTGCTGGTGATGGTCACTGAGCCCACCACTGAATTGTCCATTGGCCACTTCTTATCAGAAGAGCCATGTGAGCACATCAGTGTGCTGCTCATCCAATTTTGCTATTTGTGGCTTGTTCTTACAGCAACTTTAGGAGCAAAGTTATAAAAACAGACAGCAGGACACCTAGACCGTGTATGTACAATGGCATATCAACAGCATGGTCCAAAAGAATCAGGAGGTTTCCAAAATGTCATCTGGTCAACGCAAGAGCTCACGATTGACCCAGAATCCTGGGGAGGCAGAGAAAAGAATGGGACAGCAGGTTGATCTCCCTTTAAGAAAGCTTGGGAGAGAAAACAGGAGCGGAAGTTTCACACCAGGACAGGCATGTTGGGTTACTATGAGTACACATGTGCATCTCAATGTTTTTAAGGTATTTCTTTGGAGATCATGTAAGAAAAAGCTTAATGAAGTGTAATACACAAATCTCAAAATTAAATCCAACTGCTAGTTAAGTGATGGTATTTTAGCATTTGACGCTATAAAAATATGCAACAGACTTGTCCCAATAAAATGTTAAGAGGCTAAACTGGTAAATTTTACCAATACATGGATACAAAAGCACAGGATTTAGCTAAATATACTGTTTTTACCACCTGCTAATGAGGGGGCTCATGTCACTCAGGTGAGGTAAGTTGGTGACACTGTTCTGAGCATCCCACCTACACCCTCAGTGGATGCTCAGTGACAGGGAGCTGCCTGTAGCTACAGCCAACATCAGCTGAACACCTGGAGCAGCAGCTGGAGTGGTACCAGTCCTCCTGTACCCAAATAACCATCAGAGGGCACTGCAAAACAAAGAGGATTATGCAGTGGCTGTGCTTTCAGGCGCATGAGAAGTTCAGCTGCATAAACTCGCTCATTACTGACTTCATGCTGTCATTTACAAGTGTTTCCAGTTCTGGTTCTCTCTCACACACATTTCTGTTTACAGCAACGCTACATCGATGACTTCTCTTTTTAAAGCACAAAAGAATTTTCTGCTTATCTTCTTGTGGTTTTATGATGACTTATTGTTGCTATTAAGAAAACAGTAACAGAAACCGGACTCTGTATCCTGTTTGCTATTGCAATATTTGGGAAAAAATTGCACCAACTGCAGTAAGATCTTAAAAAAGAAAAGGTGTTGATGTTTGAACACTTGAAGTTGTCAAGTACAAGGCTTACAAGAAAGCTACACGTTATGTAGCAAACCACAAAAAGGCAATATTTTGTTTTCAGGCTGGAGCCCTCTATTGAGTACAGACTGCTTGTCAAATACTCCCTCTCTGGAACAGTAATTTCATAAAGCGAGGTTATTTTTTGTTTTTAAACTTCCTGCTTCAAAGGCAAAAGTGTCTGAGATCACCTTTTCAGTGTGCTTGTAACGAGTAGAGCCAAGGTGTAAATAAATATCCTATCTGTGTATAGAACCCATAGTGTCTGGAAAGCTGCCCCCAAAGTTTATGAAATTTTCCATCAGTTTTCTGAATGTCAAAGTGCGTTAGAAAAACTCCTATTGGGGAAGAAATGTCACCGGTGCTTTCGGTGACAGAAAAACAAAATGAGAAGACTACAGAAAACTTGGACAAAGGTAGACTTTGAAGAAATGTAAAAAAATTAATTTTCCATTCTCCCTGCCTAGGAAGAGCACGTGGGGAAAGAGGCCAGGAGACAACAATTCCATGTGGGGCCTGGAATGTCACTGTCACTGCTCTTGGCTGTCCAGTGAAGGACGGAGAGCAGCGCAGGACAGGAGCCAGTTCCTGGTTCTTTGTCCGGTCTGGTGTCCTGCTCCTCACTCTGGTCCAATCCTATCACTTCTTCTCCTATCCCTCGTTTGCTCTTATCTCTCTGCCTTCATATGCTTTTGTTTCCCTCACTTTTCTTCCTTTTTATCAGCTTTTACAGTTTTTAATTGTGAACCTCTCTTGGAGCTCATCTGTGATGTAAATTTCACCTCCTTGTTAAAGCATTAGAAAAACTCCCATACTCAACATACTCCTGTTAAAATGCAATAAAAAAATCAGTTATATTATGCCTTGGATTTTTGTTGTAATCCTCATACTTAAATTGGTGTTCAGTATTAACAAAATTAAAGTCAATTTCTTTACCAATGAATTACAGGTAGCATATAAATAAAGAAGAAAAAGTGAATGACAGATATTGTGCAGATACTGTGCCTTCATATTATAGTCAGTAAATCTTGTACTAATGAGATACAAGATTTAAATGTGAAGAATGTGTTTAGTGAATTATTGTCAATCAATGTCTATACAACAGGATAAGAATAATCTTGAATGGCAACACACCTATTATTATAAATTCCTAAGTACTTCATTACTTCAAAATGTCACTCTCAATTTACAGAGTAACAGATAAAGATCTTTCAGCTGTGTAATTCACTGTGTCTGCTTCTGTGTAACTGAAACACTGGTTTTGAGAAGTCTTGTCATCATTTATGCATTCTGCATCATTATGAATGGTGGTTCAGAACTGGTGTACCGGTTAAAGTTGGTTTCAGCCCCCTTTTAAACAAATACATTTAAGATATATTAATCTATTTTTGTTTTTTTCTACATATGACTTGGAGCTGGTCAGTGGGAAAAAATCTGACTGCTGTTTCCTTGTATGAGCATATTAAGCTCTATAATATCACTATGATGTAAATAGTCATTGGTGACTAATGCCTAGAAAAAGGAAAGAAACTGAAAATGACAAGACCAAAAAGGAGTTGTTTGAGAGACCCAAATAAATACACAAAGGAGATTCAACCTTTTTAATTTCTGACAATGGAAGAGACACTAAAACACAGCATACCCAACTCCTGTGGCTAAAGAAACATCTGGTTAATTTATGTCCCCAGTGATTAGTGGAAGCCAGGAGGTATCTGCAGCAACTTTCAATGCTCACCTCATCCTTTATATCTTCCTGCTGCTGGGCACTGAAGATCTCCATCGCAGCCATCAGCCTCATCATTAGCTCATCCACTGTTGTGTTACCTAGCAACAAAGGAAGATAGCTGAACTTCATTTCATTAAAGTTATTAAACAAAAAAGAAGTCATTCCAGAATTAATCCATAAGAAATAGCCAGACTTAAAGGAAAAAAAAAAAAAAAAGTACAAAATGCAAATATCTCAGTAGAATGCTTTCAGTTCACCTTTTTACTGAAAACTCGAAATTATTTTCACAAATGTTGATCAGAGGTTAAAATTTCAGGTGGTGCAAATCTGAACAATTGCTTTTGTGCTTGCATAAATTAACTCTATTTTGTCATTTAGTCACTGATGTTAAAGGAAAGCAGTAGATGTGGGATTCCCTTAAGTGAAATTGATTTTACAGTTTTAGAACTCCCAGGTATAATCAGGGAGACTGAAGCAATTGCTTAGTCAGATAACAAAAGGTAGGATGTTAGCAGCAGCATCCAAGTGGATTGGTTTAAAAAAATGGAAAAACCCAGAATACAATTACTGAATGGATGTGTGTGCACACATTGTATTTGTGTATAACTAGTAATAAAATTTCAAATACTGTATTTTCCACAGTGTATTTACATCTCATAAAAATTGCAAAGCTAGTGAAGTGGAAAAGTATGTCCTCCATGTGTGTATCATGAAATAGAACACATACATAGGAAAATAGATACCTCCCCATGTTTCTCTTCCAGCATGCCTCCAGTCTTCAAAAAGACTGAAAGATTACTTTAATTTCTACTAAGATGCATTCTTTGGTTTCTCTTTCTAAACTGAAGACTGGACTACCAGTCAATGCCACTTGTCATAGTACTTAAAAGGTCTCAAATCATGAGAAATGGTCAAAAACTATAAAATCTTAACATCTGCCAGCCTAAACAGCTGTTGGACCCCAGCAGAACAAGCACCACTAAAGAAAACAAGACTGTCCCCATAGTTTCCAACCCCAGGAAAAAAATAAAAATCAAAAGCAAACTTAGACAGTCTGCATTTCAATAAACGCCACTGGGGTCTTAGGTTTCTATATGGTTGTATCTCTTCTGTCAACATGCCTTCCCACCCAGCCCTGAAAGGCCCTCATTGTTCCCATTTCTAACATTTGCTACCTTAGCAGAAAATGTTATCCCACATGCTACAACATGCAGGAATTCAGAGACTACCATTCATTGGGGCAGCATTGTTAAAAGATACCAGTGTCCTCATTCCTGGGAAAATAACAAGCAGAGATTGTTTGATTTTTGTTAAGGGATAAATTTAACTAAGTACAAGAGGTGATCATTTTAGTTTAGTGCAAAAGATTGCAGAATATCTGACAAAACATTAAAACTTAATAAATGCAATTAAATAATCTGGATTATTTAGTAATATAAAGATGCATTGTATTATGACTGAATTGCTGCTAAAGCAGTTAAATAATTTAAGTCAGTAGCACCCCTGACTTCAGTGGGGTGGCAAAGGTTCTGAACTGTACTGCAGAGTCAGAAAACCAAGCTATTTATAAGACTATTCTTATGAAATAAGTTTTATAAGTTACAGGCATTCACACCATGAATTAGTGTTGTGCTGTACCTCACACTGAGGAGACAAAATCCGTGCAAAAATGAATCATTTTGTTCACAGGAAGGAACACTGCAGATTCCTCAAGAAAATTATTAATCTCAGATGCAGAAAGAAACACTAATGCTTGTCTGTAAAGAAGCTGAATTTCCTCAGGAAAATAAGGAGAGTACAATAAAGATTTCTAGATATAAGCAATAAAAAAATGAGGACACAGTGTCATGAAGGCAAACTTGTGGAGAAAGCAGAAGAAATGAGAGGCAGCCATTCTTTGATGTGCTCTAATTTGAAGAGTTACTGAGAACAGCAGTCAAAGGGCAACACTGCACTTCTAAGTCATCTTGCTGTCAGTGAAATCAGAGGAATAGTTACACCAGAAAGAACTGCTCATGTAAGCCAGAAAGCTTCATTTATGTGAGACTATATTAGGAACTGAAGTCCTGATCTGATGTGGGGGTCTCGACGCTGCAGGCAGGTCTGAAAAAGCAACTCATGTCCAAGTATTAGCAACAGGAGCCCAGGTACTGACAAGGAACTACACACAAAGAACCAAACGCATTCTGGCACTATGCAAGAAGCGCAGCCAAAATCTTTTGGAAATCAGGAATGTATCTGGATAGAAATTTGGAAAACTAAGTGTAGCTCCTTACTTAGGAAATTAAGCTTCCACTTAAAAAAACCCCCTTAAACTGTAATTCTATTACAGTCATGGCAACTCCAATCTCTAACACTATGCTAATTAATACATTTATGAGTAGTAGATAATTATAGCCTGGCCACCGAAAAGTGTGTTTTGTGCAATAAATTAATATTCTGGACATCTTAAAAGAGTAACAGTTAGCAAAGATATCTTGTAACAGTTTGAATACTCACATAAAAAATACTTTTAATATAAAGGGAGAACTGTACCTTGTATTACATTCAACACTTCATTAGACGATCGTTTTCCCATAATAATAAGGAAAAGTGGAAACTGGTCTGTCTTCTGAGTTCGAATTGTTTGGGCTACAACACTCCCAAAATGTCTAGTGCACATCGTCAGAAACCTTGTGGGGGAAAAAAAATAGTTAACATTGTAGAGGAGTTTTTGAAGTTAAGTTTTAAAAAATAATTATGCTAAATTCAGCAGTTTAACTGAGCTCTTTATCTCTTTTTATGACTAAATTATTACAATATTTGTAAACATGACAGGGTCCAGGTTTTCTAAATTAAAATAATCAACAACTGCTTGAGACAGTGATTTATTTGATGGAGAATTCCATTCCCTGTTACACAACATGAAGACTATAACTCAAAACTACCCCCCAAAATAATAATATTAAATCAATTGTTAAAAACTTCTAAAGAGACACGAAGTAGAGTCACAATCTAATAAAACATGAAGTATAAAAATAGTAAATTTCATGCAAAAGCATAATTTAATTGTGAAAGATCAAGAAATTGGTTTTATCGGTCACAGAATTAAAACATGGTACTTCAGAATTGTATTTTCTTTTGTACTAGTGCCCTGCCAGTGACATACTTAGCAGTGTGGGCTAAAAAACAATAATTCTAAGCTTTTGACCAAAAAAAGATATTAGCATACAGAAGTCTAACATTAGTATTCTTAACACGATCTTGAATAAATGAAAAAACTGATAAAGCTTTTCTCTTCCATTAAAGGACTGTTTGAAATTAGCATTTCTTTCAAGAGAAAAGGGTAGCTTATGATATGTTTTCAGATCTGATGGTAAAAAGTAAATGTCATAATAATAATGAATTATGAAAGACCAAATGCAAATATAGAATGCTTTAATAAGATCCAATTTAATAAAGTCTGTAAAAATAATGGACTTTTAATAACACGGGTCACAAAAGGCAAAACAGTGGAAATTCTGGGGACCAGCCACTGGTACAGGCTTATTAATTCTTAATTATGTTCATGAAAGGCAACTTAAATCGTGTGTTTTCTTATGCCTTATGATAATATTTTAGGTAACAACTACTCTGAAATGTATGCTCTAACTGAAGAGCAAAGTCCCGTTGTCACATGCATTAGGAGCCAAATCTATTTGAAAAGACAAACTGCATTAAAATGTCAAGTGCTCCAAGTAATTTCTTCTCAAAGATACCAAAAAGATTCAAAATTGTAATTTTTTTTTAATCAATATATACTGTTTCCAATAAAATGGCTAAAAATGGATAAGGCTGACAAGTAGAGCATTGGGCTTATTCAAGGCACCTGAAGTACTAAAACAGCTCTCCTCAGAGAGAATTTGTCTTTGCCTGTAGTTGGATGGAAGGCAATGGGTGGGGGTGGCAAGCATTTCAAAGCCATAAGTGTTACTCCTTGATTCTCTGTATTTTGCAACTCAGAACAATCACACACAAAGAAGACATCAAAAAAGCTGAACAAACTCTGCTCTTTCAGAAACAGCGACACAGACACATAACATCTGGCAAGGATAAAATAGTGCCTGTAAAGTCTGGACATTTAAACTCTTCAGATAGATAATGGGTTTTGATGTTTTCCTTTCAAGGTGGGAACAGGTAAGTGAAATGTTGGCCTCACAGAAGTCAGTGGTGATCTTCCACAGCAAAACGACTTATGTGAGTTCAAGGTTTCACTCCTGGAAGCAATAAAGACAGTGGACAAGTGAATTGACTGAGATGTGTGTATTAAAACTTTAATAGCCCTCAACACACCATAGAAGAAAAGCACTCAAGTCTCAGGAAAAAACAAAATATTTAACTGGAAGTGAAAAAGTGCTGTAGAGAATAATGCTAGAAGGAACAAAAGTAAAGAGACTCCTACAGTACTAGTTGTACTAGTCAAATGTGTTGGTTTGTTAATTTTTTTAAAAAATCTATTTTGTATTTAGTCAACTCATAATTCAGTCCCAAAAAAATGCTTTTACAGGTATAGGTTTTGCATGCAGAGAAGTCTGAATGAATTAAGTATTTAAGTGTGTTAAGAAGATTTTATAACGTTTTTCTGGGAGATGAATTTTTATATGCAGCACTTCTGGCTGACTGCATAGAACCTAACAGGTTATGACACCTTGGGGTCCTCTGTAACCCAGGCTGGAAACAGGTTTCAGCTCCCTGGCTTCAGGAGATGACACGTTGTGCCAGGTTGCTGTAAGAGCACACACACTTTCCTGGTTGAGTAGCAGCAGAACAGATGCCAGATGCCAACATCTCCCCTCATGGTGGGTTTTTTCTTCTTGGTGCCATTTCTTACAGCCACTGGTGCCACCTGTCCTGCTCTCACCAATCAGCTCCCTTCCTCTGCTGCTGTCACAATCTGCTCAGCTCACTCACACACCAGTGACAAGAGCAGCTCATGCCAGTTCTGGTGTGAATGCCACAGACTTTCTTGGGGAAGGAATGAGAATCTTCTCTGGATATGACCAGATAATTCCCAAAGCCAACCTTAAAGAGACTTTAACACTTCAGAAATGGGTTTGGAAAAAAGTAACTTCTTTTTTGAGCATGAAGAAAACAATTATGAATATTAAATATGCAAGATTTCTGATTATTTTTAATAATAATTATATAATATGCAAAGTCAACATAAGACTCATTAAAATGTTAATGTAAAAATAACATTTTTGTATTAGGTGTTTACATTTTTAAAAGAGTAAAAGCTGAGGTCCTGAACTGGCATATTAAAATAAGCTTGGTCTCCATAATACAGAGTTACTGTCTTACCCACATGGCTAGGGTCATAACTGCTGACTCAAACACAAGGAGCAACAGAAACAAGGGATGTTTTAAAGACATACAAAGCAGCCTAGATCAAATTATGTGGGTATCCTCTTCAGGATCCACATGCTAAACATCAGATTCAGATTTAAGAAGAATGGTTTTATGCGCTTCTTCTTCATGCAACAGTTAAGCCTACAAGAGTGGGTTATCTATCTCTTCCCAAAACATGGATGATCTGATTCCCATCCTGAAAGGTTCAAACAGATCAGATAAATACTTCATAACCTTGTTCAGACTAGAACGCAACAGTCTAGAAAGCCATTAATCCATTCTTGGACACCAGGCAAAAATCACTGCTGAAAGTATGAATAAAATATACCTCGAGCCCTTGCTAGAACACTGCACAAAGAATGGAACAAACAAGATGCACTTGCATGATCACCTATCATGTCCTGTATGATTTCCTAAGGAATAGCCAAAGCTTGCCACAGGTAGATTTAATACACAGGTTTAATAATAGCTGAGGTAAGAACAGAGAGTGCGTTCAGTTACTTTACAGATGTTGGTGAAGTGGGAGAAGCTACAAGTACATTGAAAGTCAGAGAACTCAGATTAATCTTCACAAGAATCATCCTGACAAGTAAAATACAATTCTGTAAGGTCAATGAGAGTCTCCAAACTGGAGGAAAGATTGCACAAATACAGCAGAAGAACCAAGCAATAAGAGAGTACAACCAGATCCTTCCCCAAAGCAGTCCAACAAATGTGTCTTGACCACTTTTTCTTCTGCCTTCAACTCTTAAGCACAGGATACAAAAAAGTTGTAATTTTTTCACCTTTTTTGTTCAACAAGCTTAATCAGCTAGGTTGTAGTTTGAGTACAGTGGGATAGAACATTCTTTGAGATCTGGTTTTCTAGTGGGGACTTAAAATATATGCTCACAAATCTATCAATTTAATTAATTCCTTGGGTTTAATAACTATTTTTCTCAGATGACCTTAAAACATTGCTGAAGGCATATAAACTGATGCACTGAAAACCTTGATAACATCAGAGAGGCTGCTTTCTATTTATAGCTGGACATTATAGACATCCATATCTTCCTAATCACGACCAGATCAAAATGCATTCCCTGCTGATTTTTAGTTTTCCAAATTTGGACATTTTTAGATTACTAACATGAAATTACCTTGAAGCACATAAATATTTAAGCAGGGATAGTTTACCTTTTCTGGTGGGTGTATAATAAAGAGTTTAACCATCATCTATATACAGGCTGTTTTCTTCTCCATCTAAAGAGACAATCACCTTTTATCCTTTTCCTTTTCTTTCTTCGTTTCAGTGCTATTAGGAAACTATTCACAAGTGCAACCCTGAACAATACTGTGCAGTAATTATGACTAAATGACAAAGAGATGCGAACAATTACTGAGCCCATTTTGAAACCCTACACTAATAAAGTCATTAGATGCTGCCCTTGCCATGAGCCTTCTAAAAGCTTCTGAAGTTACAAGAACACATGGCATTGTTCATCAGGACAATTGCTGCTGGCAGAATGCAAACCTTGAGTTAAACCATGCTGCAAATTGATCTTGACATTCTGTTAAGACCGCCACTAAAATCAAAAGCAAAGGAGAAAAGGAGAAAATGAGCGGGTGGGATGTAATCATGGAACAGAAGGGTTCCCTCCTCACCTTCTTTCCTCTTCCTCCTCAAAACAAACCATACAGAAAATGACAAACTCGCCTGGTGTTTGAGAACCTTTATTTTTAAAACATTAATTAGACTTCTGACCTGTTTTTATTGACTGGCACTGTATTGCTATTAAAGTAAATTAAATAAAAAAATTGCAGAATACAATAGAAAAGGTTTTCACACTGTTCTGTGAAACCTGTTAAGGATTTAGTGCCTAAAGAACATGTCCAACAGTTTTGCAAGCAATATATACAGAATCTGTGGTCACTCCTGAAGAGGCAGGGAGAAATTAACTCACCTCCTCCCGCTCTCACGGACCCCACACCTGCAATATATTTGCTGAAGGATCAAATGGGATTGGGAAGCTGGAGTAATATGGTCAACTGGTCTTCATCCAGGCATGCATCATTCAGTAGGTTAGAATTAAGGGTCAGCAACTGTGAATATGGCTAATTACTTGATGACGGAAATTGCAGGTGAAGACAACCTGCTGCTGAGAAGCACTTTGGTGAATTAACTCTTTGCTAAGCTTAAGCAAAGTGAAAAACTATCATTTGAACATTAAAACTAACAAGTACCTGTCATCAGAGCAAAGTTGGCAGCGCCTTGAAATACGGTGCCCAAGGGCAATGGTATCAAAAGCTGAAAAGCTGCTACAGATTTTTGAGTCACTGTCTTATGGTTCTGGCTTCACTTTGCTTGGCAAACATTATGTGTGCTGGAAAGCTCTTAATATTATGCATTATCTATGTCTGTAAATGCTGTGTGTACAAATATAAGGTATATGTGCATGTGTATGTATATATATTGCTATACATCTTTCCTGGATACAAATATATTAATGCACATTAATGAATGAACAAAACCAGGCAGGCAAGTGTTTGCATAAATACATACAACTCTCATGCACATAATTATACTAGAACAATGGTACTGGCTCAACTGTTTGAAGTAATAAAGTGCCAGAACTGTACCTGTTCAAGTCTGGTCCTCCTGCTTTTTTATCTCGGAATCCCTCTGGAAATCTGAGGAATAGTTCAGCCCAAAGTGATGGCCCAAAGCAGCTGTGAGCTTGGGCCAAATGGTAGGGCCAGAATTGCACCACTGCAGTCAAACCCCACTGCCCTGATACCTCCCCCCATATTTCTGCCGTCTGAAGGGGCATGGTAGCAATCAAAAAGAAACGGTGATTTTTAAGCTCATGATTCACCTCGAATTGAGTGGAGTATAACAAGAGCTAAAGTTAGAGATATATGTGTAGCTTTGTGGCCTTTTTCCTCCTTTGATCAGGAAGAGATCACAAGAATATTTCAGAGTTGCTAACTAAGCTTAAGTCTAAACCATAGGAGATAAAGATTTCATGTATGTTCCTTAACAGTATTATAAAAGCACCCCATTATTTTCCTAAATGAAGGCTATTTTATTTTCCCTTTATTATAATTTTATGATTAATGAAAAAATTCATAATCACGGAACTTACTCAAAGTAACTGCTCCCTTCATTGCAAACCTGATGTCAGAGGCAATTAAAACCCATGGAAGCCAAAAAACTTCCCCTCAACTGTATTAACTAGACTTCTTCATTTTGACAAAGTGACAGTCCTGGGTGGCTGCAGAAAGAAATTTTTTAGTATCTGACTCCCAAAGTTGTAATGCTTATGCTGTTGCACTACTGCTGGCAGGTACCCAGTGCTCACACAGCATTTTACTCCTTCCTACAGACTCTCTTCAATCTGTTGGAATGGATATTGAAGATGGAGAGATTCCAGAAGAAGCATGCTATTGTACAGTAATGTAGGTTTTAAAGCACATTCCTGTATCAGTGTCAGCCAACAAACACATTAAAAACCAGGGAAAATGACAAAAACTTGGAGCTGGTTTTGTTCTACAGTGTTCAGGACGGACCCCCATTTCATTAATGAGAAAAATGGAAACAATTATTAGAACTAATTTTGGAATAGAATAACATCTGTAGATCAGAAGATTTTTTGGCTTATATGAGGAAAGTCTTTATATCTGTTCGAATTTACTCATGTCATACTACACTACTGAAATCATGTCTTTTACTACTGATATTGAGGTGTCCCTGCTGACTGCTGTAAATCAAGTTGGCCTGATTCCTCTGCCGTCCCACACTGGCTTTTCTAGCATTTTTACAAAGCAATTTGAAGAGTACAAATGAGGTGCTCTTGGGCTACACCAGCAGGCAAAACCCAACTCCTCCTGTTGTTGCTGTTGTCCTCTCACCATTCAAATAAAAAGCTACATTTAACTGTGTTCATAGGGATACAGAACAGAATGGGCTCCAAGACCACTGTCCCTGTGTCACATGAAGGGCAGTGATTGAACAGAGGGACTGAGTATTTATTTATGGGAATGCCCACAGTGCACTGGCGCTTTGCAAAGGGAGAAGGAAGCATCACACCCCCCCCCAAAGAAATCACAGTCTAAGGAGCAGGATGTGACACTAAACACAACCCAGAAATTATTCTAATTCGAGCCAGCATGCCTTGTTTATCCCTTACTATTTTTTGACCTCACTGTTAATATGACAGTTTCTTTGTTGTTGTTAACAGAAAGCAAAAAAATGAAGGCTTAAAAACCCTACCGTCCGGCACAATCGGTGACTAAATTCATTGAGAGCAGCTATAAAGCCTTAAACAAGCCCTTTATTTTGTGTTTTAAGAAGTGTCATAAGGAGTTAATAGGACACAGCTGTACAGGCTCTTTCTAACAAGCAGCTTCTGTCGCTTTGGTCACCACAGGTGTCTGTGTAACCTGCAAACTCTTATTACTAGTGTATCAAAGTTGTGCTACTTAATAGATTTCTTTAGTAAAACACAACAAAGCAATTACATGGCTGTTGATCGTCAGTCATAAAAAACCCCTCAAACACCGTTTTTCAAAAGAAACTACACTGCAATTTTTTGTCATTGTAAAATAAAAGAAACTAGAGAATTAAATAGAAAAGCAGACAATAGAACAGCAGGTAGTCAACTGAACTTAGCCACTACAGATGGTTTAGAAATAGTGTTTCCTTCTACACCAACGTGTGGGATAAAAGAAAAGGAGGAGGCTCCTTACTGCCCATGAATGGCAATACCAAAAGACTTAAGCAACTTTCCAGTCTATGTATTTGGTCCCATGAAAGAACCTAGATGTTTCTTTTTCCTCTCTTACTTTTTTCTTTTTTAGAAACTTTTAATCTGTTTTCACAACTGCTTTTTTCCATAACCTTTTACACTTCTCTAGAATAACTTAAACTAGAAACATTGATGCTGATCTCTCCAGTGACAAAATGCAGAAGGTCAAGTGAGGAATTCCTGAGAAACACAAGTGTCATTTAAAAAGTGCATTAGAAAAACAGATTGTTCCATTCTCCAAGGCCACTTCAGTAAAGAAATACCAACTATAATTTACATAGTGAAGACTAGAAATGCATACATGCTCTATTCTAATAATCCACAAGAGAAAGAAACATAAATGCGTCATTTTCATTGTTCAATAATCACTGGAATTGTGTAAAGAAGTGTCAACCTTATTCCAGGCCAAATGACCGATGCATTTTTCAGTCAAAAGTCAGAATAATTATTGTAACATACATAAGATGTTATCCTGGCAAGACATTATCAGTCATCTTTTTGGGTAAATAAAGGTTATGAAATAAAGTCCAAGTTAGAGAACCAAACAAGTCTGATTCTAAATGTAATAATACCACTACTAATTAAAATCATTATTTTCAGTAGATCATGGTCAACTGATAAAAAGTTGAAGAAGAGAGAGGCCTTAGCATAACACTAAGAAAATCTGCTGGTAATCTACAGAAGATATAGAAGGAGGTGGAATCTACAGTTTCAGTTTCTTTACTCATCAGCAAAATTATGATCTAAGACGTAAGATAGCTTTTATTATATTAAAACCTTTATTATATTAAAACCAAAACATCCGAACATTCCCAAAGGGATATTCTGTAAGAAAATTTTGCTCAGTAGTTCAAAAATGTTCATATGAATTGCAAGCATTTGAGTTTTTGCTTAACCTGTTCTTAATACTAATTTATCACATGGATGTTATTTTTTAAACAAGATTTTCATTAACAATAACAGTTATTACCCCAGACAGCTCTCATGCAGTTACACCAACATACACACAAATAATGTCGTGTAATATAATGGCACGGCAATGCAAAACTGTGAAGGCACATGTTTGAATACAGAATTACTGAAAATAGTGTTTGAAATGTTTGAAAATAAACAAACAAACAAAAAGGAAATAATTGCTTCAACTATTTTTTCCTGCACAGGAATAAGAAGTCACTTTGTAATGAACACAAGGCCAGTCCAATTCTCAATGAATGTCAGAGAGCCAGCAGAGGTTCATTGATCAGCTGAGAATGAGCATGACGTTTTAGTTCACACAGATATTAAGCACCAAAAGATTTGACAGCCAGAGGTAAGGGCCTTCCCTGAGAAAAGCTGCTCACTCAGAGTCCAGAGAGCCTTACCTTGCTCTGTTTGCTTCTTTTGTCATGTCCCATGCCCAGGTTATGAAGTTCTGACTCAGGTAGGAGACAATAGATTCAGCACAAAGCATTTGTGAGCAGAAGACGTTGGTTAGTACACTTTCATCATGGTGGAGGTAGATAGCAAGAAGCTTTCTCTGGAAAAGACACGACAAGAGATGAGTGAAAAGTTCCTCAGGCTACCTAGCAATTTAAAGTTGCTGCTGCAGGTCTGTGTGTTAGTGCCAATGATGGGGTTTATCAAGGGTGACAAGTATCTCAACACAAAAAATAACCAGTAGATTTCAAGTCAAGGGGTCCATCCTTGCAAATTTTTTAATATTCTTGATGCTTCCTAATACTTTGAGTACTCAAATACAATATATTATATGCTTAGAACATGAAAAGAACAATAAATGAATGAAAAACAAAAACCTTATTAACAGACCTAAGAAACGAGTGAACTTTTTTAGCTTGCTGCTCAATAAAAATAACATGTGGAACATTTCCCTGAGCAAGGAACACACCTCTTGATAGGACAGCATCTACGACAAAAAAAAGTTCTAAACAACCTGAAAAAAATGACAGTGCATTGCTGTCACCACCTGTGTAGTGAAATAAAGAGGCAAATGAGTAAGTAACAACACAGCTGCCTACAGACCCAAACTCTGTAGCTCAATATGCCAGATGTTCTGGCAGCCCTCCATCCAGCCAAACGACATGGGGAGCCCACACCTCACCTCACTGAAAAGGTGGCCAGGCATTGGAACAAGCTGCCCAGGGAAGGGGTGGAATCACCATCCCTGGAAGTGTTCAAGAGGTGTGCACGTGGCACCTGGGGACATGGGTTAGTGGTGGGCACAGTGGCACTGGGTTAATGGCTGGACTCGGTGTCTTTGAAGTTTTTTCCAATCTCAACAATTCTATCACTACATGTTGAGATGGTGTCTATGATCTTTTGAAGCAAAATATTCTGTGCTGTTTTTCTAGAACCTTATCAAGTAAAATTTGAGCTTCACTGCCAGCAGGTGTGTCCCCATGAAAATCTCAGACCACCTTTTGGAAAGCAAGCCTGTGTGCATGCAAATATAGAAAGCAGGCTGCAAAAATACAGGGGGACTATGAGCTAGCTCAGGACTGTGATTCTGCAACTGGCATTCAATGAGTTATAAATGTAATTTAGAAAATTACAGCTTTCCATTCCCCCATACCCATATAAATTACTTACTTTATTTTAAAATAGTACTTGAACATATTTGCTGAGATTATATGGGGCTATTTTCAGACTTCTATTTAAAGTAATTTCAAATCTCTTCATCAGAAGTAACACTGAACCCTAGATATTGATGTGTATTGATATAGCAAGACATGGGATGCAATTTTGAGACAAGCTGTCTTTGCAAAAAAACCCTGCATGGCTCTCGCCTCATAGACTGGCTTTGGATAAAATTTAATGACTGTTTATAGAAGGAACATTTGAACATTCGACTTTGGGAAAGGGATCAGTAATTTGCATTACTGTTTGTCTAATTTAATTTAAATGTTCTTCAGAACCACGTACACATGTGCCAGAAAGGGCCATTAATAAGCTCAACATGCAGAGATCCATATAAGTGCAGCCAACAATGTTGACTGAAACTAAACTTGAAAATCCAGGGCACTGATGCACAATATCATGCAATAAAACAGCATTTCTGTGGTGATATTTAATTTAAAAAGAAGAAAGAGGCAGGGGAAGATCAGGCACTGTCTGTTTTTGAGGATCAGCCGTTCTGCATTTCAAAGCGTCGATCCCTGCAATATCCAGGTTACTGTGCTAGAATCTCGACTATTATATAGCAGTTGTAAGAGAGGGAGGGCAAAGATGTGTTTACTCAGTGATTAGGGCCTTAGAATAAGCCTCTAGCTCCTAGAGAGACAGCTCACCACTTATTCATTTGGACCAATTCACAAAGCCTAGAAAGATTAAACATCCATGCTGAGAAGACAAGCGAATGCAGACGGTGAAAAAGAAATAAAAATTCTTTAAAAACTCTGAGATGACTTCATTATTTTTTCCACAAGGAAACTTTAGGAAAGTGTTTAGTTAGAGAAAAACCCACATTGACCTCTCTCTAAACCCTTAATCTTTCCTTTGTGGTGGCACTGCTTTGTGGTAAGCGGATGGCTTTGCTCTCCTCTTTTCACTGGGAGCGGACAGAAAAAAAGGCTCTTGAGAAACACTTTTACTTCCAAAGAAACAACCCCATGAAACTGTTAAATATGAGATTCCGTACAACAGAATGTTTCAAAATATGTACAGTTTTAGGCTTAAAGATTTAGGGACAAATTTTAGTAAACAGAACAGGCACAGACACAATGGAGGTTTACACTGAGTTACTTCCCAAGGGAATGTAATTTTTGTTGCATCAACAAATCTCACCATACAAAGACTAAACTCCATCACATATAAAAGACTGTACTTGGTTCTGATTCTTCATCCAAAATGTTAAGGGTGGACACAGGCATACTGCTATGATAAATGCAAAGAGGTAGAAGGAGGAACTGAAGTGTTAAAACACGGTTTTGAAAAATATCCGTGAAAGCCTGGGGTATTTTTTCCTTGGAAAAACACATGATTGCAAAAGGCTCACAGCTTGAAGTTCGTTGTTGTTGTTATATGGGTTTGTTTTCATGTTTGTTTATTTTACTAACCCATGGTAGTACATATTCATAAGCAAGTTTTGGTTGTGTTTATTTTAAGCCTTTGAATCAGAGTAAATTCTAGGATTCTATTATGACTAACACTGGGTATTTTTCAGTCAATACTATTAAAATAGCCTTACAAAACTGTTGGAGCACTAGAACACTGTTCTGTGTTGGATTTCTCAAAAATATGACTCAGAGGTTATATACTTGGCATGAAATTTTAATGAAGAAAAAAAAATACAACAGGGAAAAACTTTTACTAGTCCCTGCAATGGTATGGGATACCAGAAAGGTTTTAAGCACTGAATACCTGATGGACTTCCAAAGGCCTTAGGACTTGAAAAACTTAAGCCAACAAGGGATATATTTTTCAGAGTACACTGAAGACCGGGCATTTCTGAGCTTCAGAGAAGTTAACACCCTTTGTACAGAATTAGAAGAAAAGTTGTCACTGATGCAAAGTTGAAGGAAAATTTGTCACTGAGGCAAAAAAAACATAGATCTTGAGGTGACTAAATTGGCATCACTGGGTAATGGGATTTCCAAGCTTCTCAGCCAGTTCCTAATACTGTGAATAACTCAGGTAAATCAAAAGAATATGAACTTGAATGGGAATAGCAATGCAGTCATAAGGGTCAGCAAAACCACGGACCTGAATGGCTATGTTCGAATTTCAGGTTTACAAGTTCAAGTAATGACTGAGAGAGAAAAGTTCACGATGTAACAGCTGCTAGAGGCATGAATGTTCTGTCAAGCTGGTAGGCCAACAAATCAAAATCTTAATTTTCTCCTCCAGCTTTTATGAAATGAGAGCTAATTCAAACAAACAAAGGGACACATTCGCACTTCTTTAAACCTTTGAAGTGCACAATATGATCCACCTGCCCAAGGTCATCTTGGAGCTCATGGGATCAGCCTTGGACACAGCTACTTTATCTAGCCTTCTAGGAGAGATCTGAAATAAACTGTACCCCACAGGTTCCTAAAGTAGGAGTGAGGTGATCCCTGTAACCTTCTGATCCCGTATTTTGTATTATACATGGCATTAGACATTGCCAAACTAGTTCCTAATTTAATCTTCCTCGTAATTTTACCTTTCAGTAAAACATCTAGTCTCAAAAATCCATCAGCGATGAAGAATCCATAGGAACCATGGTAAGGTGTTCAAAGAGCTACCCACTCTCCCAGGTAAAGGTGAGTTAAAGCCTGATTTAGTCTACTTTCATCTTCCAACTATTTGATCCTCTTATACTGTTGTATCTCCATTTCAATCGATTGCTCTTGTAGTGGTATCTTACATAATGCAAACAGTATCCAGTAATTAACACCAAACTCAGATAAGATCTATAATCACAAGCTCTGAAAGAGGAGAAAATGTGGAGTGTGGCAGACAATTTCGAAAAACATCCATTACTTAGTATCAAATACAGAGGATGCTGAAGAGAGACCCATACCCAGGAGAAACCCTCCAGATAAGAAAGATGAAGCTGTTCTTTAGCTATGAAAAATGAAGGGTGTGTAGGCAAACAGAGAAGCTACTAAGCTGGTATGTTGTAGCAGAAATTTCCAAACAATAGTTATCCACAAATTCAGAAATAATTTCCAAATTAAAGCACAGAACTGCTAACACACATCAGGCAAGACTGGACAGAAAATGGTGACTAACATGGGACTTAACTGGAGCTTATGTACTGACATTTACCATAGTGCAGCTGCTTCACTCTTCCTAAAAACCCAGAATTATACTTCTATATCTGTCCTCCAGTTTCAACCAGACCATGTAGATTAGTGGTCAGGTTATTGATGTTTAATCAGAATCTGTAAAGTGGTAATTCATCCACCTGTAATCTGTAATAAGTTCAGTATAAACTTAATTAGCTGAAATAATAAAGGACATTCTTCTGAGTTACACAGATAAAAATGATGCTGCAGAAAGCCCTGTATGAAGGAATATCCCGCTATCACCAAGGAAAAGGAAAGGTAAAAAACCCCTTTTATTTGAACACACCAAATCATGGAAGGAGCATACTTTGCTCTAGGTATTCAGGAAATAAAGAACCCATATGTGAGAGAGATGGTGCTGCCTCTAAATTGAACCTAAAAGACAGAATTCAAGGAGAAGAAAAACACGGTTCATTTTCAGAATGCAGGAATATATATTGAGGTGACAATACCAATCTGTGCTAAGAGAGATGTTTCACATATTTATTAAAAGTCAGTGGACAGAAAGGTTGAGAGAGGAGCAGGAGGTGAGCTGACAGAGGTATATAAAGACAAAGCTCCTGAAAAGGCAAAGCCAATGTTTTTATTCTTTCTCATAATAAAAGAGTAGCAACCACCTACAAAAATGAAAAGACAAACAAGCTCCAATAAAAGAAAATACTTCAGTATTATTCACATGTATAACTCAGTAAGCTTCAATACAGCAATTAAAATCCAGTATTAATAACAGTAACACCCTAAGTTAGGATAAACCCTCTGATGTGTCGGAACACAAGACACCCACAAAGTGCTTTCAGACACAAAGAAACCTTCTCCAAACACCTTGTTAAAAAAATTTCTATTATAGTATTTCTTCCATGGCATCAGGTGTAGCAACTCCTATGGCAGTGTAGCAACTTGAGCAAGAGTAAGCTCATTCTTCAGAAACTAATGTAACAGGGAAACTTTTCTTTCCAATAGACAGAGGAAGACTTTCACAAAAACCAGTTTGTTAATTTAATAAACCTCTGTCTCTCTTTCTCTTCCTGACCCTGTTAAAAGAAATACTGAAAATATTTTCTAATCACATATACAGTAAGCTTTGGAAGTGAATACATAACACCCTTAACCATTGGGCTGCTAGAGGCAGCTGAGAATTTCATGGCCAAGGACACTGGTTCTTAAAAGCAAGGCTCTGTATCTTGGGTACTGTATTTTTGTGCTAAAGAGTTATACAGGTTTTAAAGCAGAGCTACATTTGACCTCATTCCACCTCTCCTACCAAAAACTGTAATTGTTGTGGCAGCAGTTGCTCTAAAGGTTAAAAGATACCATCCTGTACATTAATCTTCACTGTCTAATGAGTCAAACACAGCAGATAAACACCTCGACTTTTTTACAAGGTATTTCTTTCTCAAGCAATATTTTGTTACATAACTATGAATTACAAGCCTTTCCAACACACGAGAAGACAATGAGATTTAACAGGAAACATCTATTTTCTTACAAAGATTTTGAACTCATATTCTGCATTCAAAACACATGTTCTGACATAAGTTAATTTTCTTAAAATAACCCAAATTAAAATATTTCTGGAAAAAAGCCTCATGTTTATATATATTGGGATTTTTTTTTTTGAGGTAAAAATTATCCACGATACAGATTTACAACACAGCTGATGGCTGTCTCACTAGACATGAACTGTAGAGTGCACCTTCTGCTCTGGACAGCATTGAGAATTTGTCAAGAAAAGGCCAAGATCTCTGAGCACTCAAGCTGCCAAGTGCTCTCAAATTAAATCAGTTTGAAGCGGTTTTCATTAAGATGGATTGAGTGTGGCATCGTGAGAAACACTCTATCAAATGTAGTGTTTTACTTAGTGATTAAGTATATACCAGTTGATGAAGCTGCCCAAATCCTTCGTAATCCCACCACTCCAATAAACATTTAATGAGTATATAAGTTCAAAAAGCCTAGTAGAGGATTTAAACCTTCAATCTTGTTTTTATTTACTCTTGGAACTCAATTTCTCACTTCAAGTGAAGAATGCTGGTGCCTGAAGCTCATCTGTTGCCCTGGTAAAATTAAGTGCCCTCCATAGTATAAATTAGAAGACAAGACATACAGGTTGCAATTTCTCCTAAGCTTTTTTTTTATACTGATATACAGATTTAATTATTTTATGAAATGCAATTATAAAAATATGAAATAATGTGTCAGTTTCCTCAGTTCTGAATTACAGGAGCCAGTGCTTAAAAAATTACTTTGTAACAGGAAAAAGCAGTGAAAATATATGGTATTTCCACATTCTCATATCTTTGCTTAAAATCGGAATGTTACAATAAAAATAATGCCTTTCCACAGGGTAGGTGGGAGGGAGAGCTTTAAAAATAAGGCAGTATTCAGAAAAAACCCCAAAAATCCAAACAACACACCCAAAAAATAATACTTTCCTAAATACACACACATACATATATCTATATATTTACGTATGTATGTACATATACACACACACAATAACTTTATGATGAGGTTCTGGTCTGAATACATCACAAAATATTGAAAATATAAGGTGACATGAATTTCAGAAGTGCTATGTAAGTAGTACAGAAGTACTTTGAGTAACAAAAAACTAAGTAAGTGTACTGCATTCATATCAGATTTATACATATAAAACTATTCATGACAGTTCCTAATGGGCTTTTGTCCACTATTACACTGATACACTGTCAACCATTTCTGATGAAATGACACAAAATTAACCTCCCAACTCACACCCTTTCCTTGTTCAATTCATAGGATTTTTTTCCTCTGTGTAAAGACATGAAAATATTCACTAAACTTAGAGTGTTAAGTATGTGTTAACTTCAGCTGTACAGTGTGGATTTGTAACTCTCACACTTATCAGAACAACCCCTAACATAATACAGATGCTCCTTCCAATACGAATAACTACATTCTTCATTTTAAAATTAAACAGCTATCAAGAAAACAAAAAGTAAATTTAAACAGCATGATTTTCTTGTTTGTGTTTCAGCTTTATCTGTGCTTAATTATGCAGGGTTTTGGGTTTCTCCTTAGTGAATCAAGTCACCAAAAC
The DNA here is from genome assembly GCA_013398115.1 of Falcunculus frontatus. NCBI lineage: Eukaryota > Metazoa > Chordata > Aves > Passeriformes > Falcunculus > Falcunculus frontatus. The sequence goes on from VZRV01007175.1 coordinate 60,286, forward strand.
TTAAATAAACTGTCCCCATTCTAATTTTATTAAAATACTGATTTTAAAACTGTGCATGGAATAACAGAAACCTGAGATGCCTGGTTGGATGTACAGAAAAACTAAACAACCAAACCTCAGTACTGGAACTTACTTGGCAGATAAAGGCTGTACAAAGGGGAAAAAAAAAAGCACACTGTATTTCAGAGACCTTTCAATTTAAATTTACAATTTCATTAGCCATTCTTCAAAGGAGTTACCAACATGCAACAGTGAACTTGTCAACCACAAGACTCGCAGGCAGGGTTATCTGGTGCTAGGACACCATTATTTCAGGAAGAAAAGGGAGGAGGAGAAAAGAAAAAGAGTAGCTTTGACAACTAAAGAACTCCAGTAAAAATACAGCCTAAACAATTAGAAAGCATCAGTTATCCACTGCAATTTCAGCAACCACCAAGGTAAGTATTTCAGTCAGTCAACTGAATGAGTGCAACTCTTCCTGAACAATAAAACCAGGATAACTCAAAAATGTAGCTCAGCTTTTTTTAAAATAACGATGAAACCCTTAAGGTGATTTCCACTCCCCCACTATATTAAATAAAGTAGTTCTAATACACACTTACATCTCTAGCTTTTCCATAGAAGGCTTCTTGAAAAGCAGCCTCTAAAGATCCAATAAAATAAACAGGATGGCAGTCACCGTATCTATTTGAGACAAAATTTCCAAATAATAAAAAATTACAAAATTAAGTCATTTCAATACTGTACCTTTTCATATATTCTGTAAATATAATGCATTGGCTAAACCTTTAGAAAGATGAAGTATTACACTTCTAAGGGACAAAAGGGAAACATTTAGAAGCCATTTGTTTTCCGACATTGAAAAACTCAAAGTAATGAACCACTACCTTACAAAGTTTATCATGAAAGCATTCTGTTTCCACATGTAGACACCTTAAGTTCTACACAATTTTCTATAAAATTTTTCAATCATAACTTATTTCCTCTCTTTATTATATTCTTAAAGGTTAATTAAAGGCTATTCTTGAATTACACATTAATGCATCTCATACACATAAAGGAACATTTCATCACAGAAGTGAAAACAGAAGGCACATAAACTTCACATTACTTTGCAGCTTCTATCTATTAAATGAAACAAGCAACTGTTTAACAGTGCATGATTTGGTAGCATAAAGTTTTTTAAAAATTGAGAATTTCTATGGTTTTTAAAAGTCAATATTTACCCAACCAGTTTGTTATTGTGAAAACTCTTACAGCAACTCTGTATATATTTTTCAGTATTAATCAGTTTCAGCTTTTCTGTTCCTGTACATCATAATGAAATTATCAGTCTTTCTCATCCTTCTTGGACCTTTACATAATTAAGTAATGATACCAAGTAGTGGCAAAATAAATAAGACAAGAATCAGCCACTCCAGCTTGGACTGAGAAATAATTTTATTTCAGAAGTAGTTCTAGTAGCAAAGTTAGAATTAAAATAAATCAGATTAGGATGTCTAAATATGCTATAATCTCACAAGAAAACATGTACACTTGGTTTATTTGTATTTTCACTATTTACTAACTTTAACTTGGTTTGTAATAAGAATTGCACAGTGAACATGCTATGCTTACCTTGAAGAAAACTCCGCTGTAAATTGTAATAAGGCATCTCCTTCATTTTCAGCATTTTCCGGCACTTAAAAAAACAAACAAAAAAAAAAAAAAAAAAAAAAAAAAAAAAAAAGAAAAATAAATGCAACCTCATGGAAACACATTGTCATATGCAAACACATTTGCTTCATAGGTATTTCATATTCCCAGCTTACTGGGAAGTGTTACCAAGAGACCATACAGATTTCATGAAAGACTATCAACTATGAACCTTTGGAAAGATAAGAAATTTCCAGAGAGTGTCATGAATATATTCAGGTTTTCCAAACAGTAAAATCCTCAGGTCCAGTGTAATGTGATATATCACTTGTTCAGAGTCAGCACTCTGGACTTACTTTAAGGCTTGAAAGGCTCAACCCTTCCTATACAAAATGTTGGAAAGTTTTCCATATTATTACATATATTTGCCGTCAAAAAACTTCTAATGTAGTAACACTAATGCAAGCCTAAAGTAAATAAAGAGTGTGCAAGAACTACACGTAGGAGGTAACCGACTGCTCCTGCTCAGTCCTTTTCATAATAAAAGGGCAAATAATCACAGAGAAACCTGATTAGCATAATGACTAAAACATTAATCAAAAATAAAATCTGTAGAGTTTCCCAAACAGGGAAGTGGAGATCCAGTTGTCTACAGGTGCATTTGCACAGAGATCACAATTTCTCTGAGTTTAATTGTTACTCTTCAATTTTAAGTTAAATTATTATTCTTCAGTTGCAAGGTTAAAAATTTCCCTCCATGGGAAGACACTTTCATAGTTGCCAGTTATGTCTGCAGCATTTTCATTTGGTGCATCCATCAGACATGACATTCAAACAACTCTATCATTCCTAGGAAAAGATACTTTCCAGTTTCTAATTCCGCAGACTCATTACACCTCTCTGCCTTCACCTCTGCTCTACAACCTCCAGTTAATTGTAAATCAACTCTCAACTCTTACTCATTGGCGATTTCCTCAAAGCAGATGATGCTACTCCAAACATTTCTCCATCATCAACTCCAAACTCAGTAGCATCTTCAAAGTCATCTCCATCACTATCACTAACCATATGAACATCAGTGCACTGCTGTATAAAAACAAAAACCAAAACCCACCGTAAGCTTCTATTACAGACATCTTCAGTGAAATACAAAATACATACACAGTGACGAATACGTACATATTTCTATAAAAACATAATATACTGCATTTTATTTTACCACTTTATACAGCATTATCAGAGGTAATTTTTAACAGAAGTCCAGCTGGCAGCAATATTATGTGACAAAACACATTATTAAAAAATGAACTTTCTCTGCATACACATAGTTGAGAAAATTTTATCCAAAGTTAATGCTGTTTTCCATCTAATGGTACCAGAGCTGGCCTAACTGCTTAAGAAAGAGTGAGAAAAGCCATACAGTGGTGGCTTTTATATTGGTAATTGGTGTACCAATATAAAGCAGAAAAGTCAACATTTTTGTGCAAGGAGCTAGGGTCTCGTCTCCCACCATCAGATCCTTTGCTGTGATTTGCTTGCTTTGTTTTTCCTCTTTTCCTGCAATGACTCATTTGCCCAGTTCCTCACTTTGTCACAATTTTGTGTTGCAGGAACTGTAAACGGATTGTTTTAAGATGCAATTCTATTGACACACAAGGGATGTAAAGGGATGGTGCCCACTTCCTAATAAGGTGTCCCTGCTTCTTCCTAGAGTAGCCTGGTGAAATAAAGATGATGTCCTTACCTCCTCTGACTGTTCCCTTGTTTGTACAGGTGAAGATCTTCTTCCAACCGTAAGTCGATGGCAAGGAAAAGTCAGTCCCGACACAGCTAGAGTCATCTACAAAGCAAGCAATGGTCCTTCATTAAAGCCACAGCCTCAATTAAAGTTGGGGGGGGAGGGTTTAAGGTCGTTTAGCGATCCAAGCTAAAGACTGCATTTATTTAAACACGCATTAAGAAGCCTGAAAAACTAAAATGATTCCTGACATTAAACTATTCAAGGAAACACTGAGGTGTATGCACAGAGTATCAAAACAAACTCTGTGGAACTGCAGATTCAAAAGTGCCTTGAATTGTTATTTTCTCCTAAATCAGTACTGAAGTTTGAAATGTTATTGTACATGGCAGCTTTTACAGTGCTATGTTTTGATGATGCAAATGTAAATTTTTTATTGCTAATCAAGAAGCAAATGTTCAAGTGAAGATGATAAGTGCTGATAAAACTAATTAAAAACAGTTAAGTCATCTTGAAAAAAATAGTACTCTGAAAGAACAGTTTACCAGCAGACATTGCAATAGATACAATCACACTGGCAACTTAAAAAAACCATTTCACCTCCTTTTTGGTCATTTTAAATGTCCAGGGTGCACACCATGTTCCTCATATGAACAAAGACACACAAATCAAACAGTGCTGGTGCCGCTGCAGTCAGCACAGTCCACAGGATGGATGTTCAGCAACCAGTGCCAACAGAAACAGCACTTTTGCCCTTTGCTTTATGCCTAAATCTCCATTTTTAAGAACTATCAAGGCAGGAAATGGAAAAATTCTGGTGTCATTTGAAAGACAAAATTATGATGATGTCTACAAAGACACAGCAGTAATATTTGAAAATCTGATGCTACACTGCATTTAAAAATGCACTAATTATAATGCCTACAAATGAGAACTGTCCACTCCTTGACCAGAACCACCTGTGCCATCCCTGCATTTAAAGCTTCTGCCCAGCCTCCTGCCTCTTCTGGAGAGCACATCAGTCCAGGAGAAGTGAGGTTGATGACCACAAATAGGACTTTAAGAAGCACCTAAGACCTGTCTGGACTGATTTTACAGTGTGAGTAGCTCTTAAATAAAGATAGTTGATTATTTTTGGCACTGACAAAGTATTTAATGCTATGCAATTTTCAGTGATGTGAAGAAGGATAGTCCTGGCTGTATTTTTAAAATATTGTTTCTAATGGTTCCTTCAGATGAAACACAGAGAGGACAGAAAAACACCTAGATTCTGTAAAACTTATTAGTATTTTTGCAGGGCACAGAATGAAAGATTTACATTATACATTTCAGAAATACAGCACTCTCCTAATTGGACTGTAAAAACATTAAGGTAAAATACATTTCAATCGTTCTCAACAAAAATCCAAGAATAAATCATAAGCCTTAAATTTCATTTACTGCCATGAGCACTGAAAATACCCCATTTATTTTTTATACATAATTCAGAGCGACTTTATCACTTGTCTGCTAGAACTCACAAAGATTTAATTTGAAGCAGGCTGATTAAGCAGGCTGGTTACCAAATGAATGTTAACCTGTCTGAACTAGCCTACTGTCACATTCTCACAGCAAGGTTAAACAGAAGTTTAGCTGTGTAAAAAGCCCAGCAACGGTCTTAAAGGAAGTGAGTTATAATACTCTGAGCAAATGAAATATTAAAGACGACACACAGGTCAAGACCAATTACCTATGAAACTCCTGTGACAAGAGCATAAGAACTGCATTCTCTGTAATAATCCACCACTTCTATTATTATTTTTATAAGCTTTTAATAATAAACAAAACCCAACTGTTATAAAACCTGAAACTTTGCCCTGTAGTTAGCACACTACATAAAATGCTGGTAAAACAGACACACACATTAACCACACACAGACTACAGTTCCCTCTCTCACAGCATCAAATACCCTGACAGATGCCTGGAAAGGCTCCCGGTATCTTTTACTTGCACATTAAAGAGAGAGTGGTAAGATCAAGCAGGCAGTTATTGTGCTGCTTCATCACATGGCCCAATTGCAGGGTGTTGCAATTCCAATTTGCAACCCTATATTATAGTGTCAAAGCGTCTCAAACACGAGCTAACAGCAGAAGGGGTTCCACATCAGAGCCTGTTTCATCCTACTCTCCAGACAGTTGCTGGAATGTTGGGGGTTTGTGCACAACGGTGTGAGAAATCACCCTTCCCTTTGCTTTGTCTTTTTTTTTTTTCCCTTTCTGAGAAGTTTTTTTTGCTAAAGAAATAGCAGCTCTGCCTGTGTTCCAAAATAAACCAGCAGCATCGACATTCTTCTAGGATAAAGTTATCTTCATTCAAAGATAGAGAGTCCTCTTGCAGAGAAAGACTCTTGCACCACAAAAGCTTAAAGCTATATTTAGGAAATCGTAAGAACACCAAGACTAAGCAAAAGATTGTTTTCCAGGCAGCTTAGCAAACCTTTTCCCAGTCCTGGGAATGCAGGCCAAGGCACTGATGGGAGCACCCACTGAAGTGTCTCACTGGCAAGAACTGTAGATCTCACACTGCTCTTGAAGAGTAATTTCATTCTGAATACTGCACCTGCCACGTCCCAAACAGAGAAGCAGTACATTACCATTGCAATAAATTATCATTGTGTTTCAGCCACCTTCCACGGGAATGGACAAAATCTTTATAACAACCCTATAACTGAAAAAGCTGGTTTGTAGCCTGAGTACCTGATTACCCATATTCTCTACTTTGTGAGCCCATCTGGCAGTGCAAAAACTCAAAAGTCAGTCACTTTTCAGAATTTTTCTTTTTTTGCATGAAAATCACCACTATGTGGGTACAAAAGCTTGGATGGGAAGGCTTCCAATGCACAAGAAAAGACACTGGAAGATGCATATGAGGGACTTGTGAATGAATGACAAGCTAGATATAGCTTAAGAAAGAAATGATACACTAAAGCAAAAATAAATAAGGTTACTTTATTTTTCTAGGCAGGAAACATACACATGTGCAAATCAAACTGTCTCAGAACTGAAAGGTACATGAGGTGGAAAGTGAAACAGAATCAGAAATAACGAAAATTACTTGCAAAAAGTAACTCCATAGCTTGATGTCTTGTCCAACACTGTGTAGACACTGCTTGTGCTTGCTGAAAAATTGAAGTAGTTTCCTATAACTTTTAAGTCATTTCCTGTAACTTTTAAGGAGAAGGACAATAAAATTCAAGATTTCAAACATTTCACGGAGAGTGGCAGCAGGAGAGTCTCCTTTTAGGAGGCAGCAGAGATACTGAATGGATTCAATATTTCTGGTATTCAAAAAGGTAATGGTACAACCTGGACCAAAAGTGTACAAAGGTTACTTGAAATAGATTTTAACTATTAAGAGAAAGATCACTACAAAATCTAACAATTTAGAGAGGAAAGAAATAGTCTGGTGCTCACTTGCGCTTTCCAACTCTAAGACACTAATACTATTTGTAAATGCTCAGTGTGAGATGATTTGTTTTTCAATTGCCAGCATTAGCAATTGAGGGATAAAGTTAAGCAACATCTTTTCTGATCCAAACATGCAGGATTCTTTGTCAGCCTTCCAGATTAACCCAGAAATATTTGCCAAATCTGGAGTGAGACCAGATGCTTTAAACAATAAATTATTCTTCATGTTAGAAAGTATTATTTTTATGTAGAAGCTTCTAGAAATATCATTCAGAACAATCTAAACCCACTATTTTTTCCCAAATATTTCATGATACAAATGTCTGCAGGAGAGAAAGAAATCACTGAGAGCATGTAATTCCAGAGTGCTGCCATCTCATGCTCGGAATAATATGAAAAACTACAAGCCCATAATCTCAAAAGCTTTTATCTTCTAGAAAGAGTTTGTTGGCACAACTTAACTCCCACTCTTGTAGAATTCTGAAATCACAAATGAAGGAACAAACTCAGTCTCTTGTACCAGTCCAGAGATATTTAATCAAGATACTGAAGATGTGAGAAAGACAGTAGAAGGAACATGAAGGAATGATACCAGCAGAGAACTCCAGCTGCAGAACTCACTCCACTGAGAAATGCTGATATAAAAATTATAAGCTCGGTGGACCGCATCAGGAAAGGAGTAATTGGATATGACAAATTGGCCTTCCTCATGTTCAGCCACACACTGATGGAGAAAAACAGCATCTCAAAAGAGACCTGAATGGCAACCATATCTAACAAGGAAAGTGAAGGACGTTCTAAGAGCTGTCTAATGCCTTACAGAATACAGCTGGGATACCCAAAGTGTCCAGCTTAAGGCAATAATCTGTAAAGAACCGGATGTTCTTCCTCACCCTCAATTATTGAAAGCTTGTGCTGTTCACAGGATATCTGCCATTAAGGGATCCCTTCTCTGTAAAGAGACAAAGCTTTTTGTAAACAAGAACTACTCAGAACAAGCAAGTAAAAGTTATAGTATTTATGGAAGGTAGGAATATTGGTTTATTTCGTGCTCTTTGTTAACCTTCTGATTGCTACAGAAGCAATGAGAGTTTTGAGGTTTTGGAGTATGCGGGCACTCTGTTTTGCTTTAATGTACATTAATGCATCTATCTGAACATACAGACACTCAGCTGTTAATCAGGGCAAGTTATTAAATGTGCATTTAATAATTTATTAATTTGATAAATGTGTATTACACCTTCAGCTGTATTACCTAGTACTTGTCAATTAAAAAAACCCCCAGCTTTTGGCTGTCTAAAAGACCACTGAAAAGGAGAAACTTTCAGTTACTGTAACAAGGTGATTTTATTGTTTGAGCTACTCAAATGACAAATTCTTTCCAACCCACTGGAGAGGTATTTTTCCATGACAAAATATTTTCGAGTACCATTTTTTTGGACATAAAGTAGAGATTCTTGATCATCTGTTCTCAGAAATTCAAAGGTCAAACTGTAAATCTTACAAAGCATCAGAGAGAAATTCAGAGAACACTTGATCCATACGCAAAGGAGAAGAATCTATCAATGATGCCAGGTTTCACTTCTTCACACACAGCAAGTGAAGCAACAGGCATTATCTGACAATGGCAAACCCAAACCCAAAACCTTGCAGTGGACAAACCTTCTGGATTTTTAATATAAAGTAAAAAGATCCTAGAAAGGAATGCAATTTCTGCATCACTTCACTGCTATGAATCAGTCAAATTACTCAAGTAGCTGCTCCTCTAATAAACAATCATGTTTGGCTGTATACAATCTGCTTCAACAGGAAACTAAATAGGGGAACTCTCACAGCATGATTTTCTCCTGAGGTAAAGGAAAAAAAAATCCATTTTTTGCTTTTAATACTCAGAGATAAAGTAAGCAAACAAGATTCTGGTGTACAAAACAAAAAGCATGTTTTCCGATACTTGACTCTCCCTCATAAATCTCCCATAAAAAGGGCTCTTTCTGGAGGTTGCTTGGCTGACTGCAGTACACACATGGGGGTTTGTAATACACATATATCACACAAAACATTCTTAATCAGAAACGAATGCAGTGTTACCCACAGACTGAAAGCTAATCCTGGTTCAAATACTCCATGTGACAGCCCTTCCACCGTGCCCAAAATGTTGTTGCTTACCTTTTCCATTTACTGGTTTACTCGCTGATACATGGCTTAAGAATAAAGAAACAAACATAACCAAGTACATTTCCCAACACTCAATTATTCAAAATAACCTAAGAGAGGTGCCCATAGCAAAATACTCAAAGGCTGGCAGGTGTCTCCTCTCTGAAAATTTCACTCCCATATAATTTGATCCTTTTTCTTGTTGGAGTAATTACCAGGATGTTTTTCTCCCCTCATCAGATAAGAGAAGAGGTAAGGATAGAGGGGTGAGCAGGAAGCATTAGCAAGTATTTCAATTTTCATATTAAATTTACTGTTCTGCTATGTGACCTTTTATTATAGCATAAGCTAATTCCCTGAGTATGATAAATGCCCATCTATCAGATGGATGGATGGATGGATGGATGGATGGATGGATGGATGGATGGCTGGATGGATGGATGGATGGATTTTCTTGAAGATACAGGAAAAAAAAATGCATTTTGAACACATCTATGCGAAGTTTGAGAAGAAACAAAAACTCTGGGAAGGAACATTTCTGCCCCAATTTTTCTATCATAATTTCTATGCATATGGTACTACTATAGCTGGACTTGGATACAAGGTATTTTAGGGATCAAATGTTTTCATAGCCCAAGTGCACCAACAGCAGGTAAGGTAATAAGACAAAACAAATTATAAACCAATCTAGTTGGAACACCTAGAAAATAAGTTATTCTTCTTGCTGCTTAAAGATTAGTCAGGCTGCTCCACAGCTGAGGCTCACTCACATTTCCATTTTCCTTTTGCAACCTATCATTTTCAGGATTGAAGAAGCAAGGAAAAGCAAGGAATATTTGTGTGGTGGACAGGATATAGGAATTAATGTGGCATATAGGAAAAATCCAAGTATATAGGAAAGGGGGGAGAGGTAGAGCAAGTGAGTGAAGTTTTGGTTTTGCACTTAAAATACAAGAGTGGGCAGTTTTTCATTCAACAAACAGTTGAATAAAATAGTGGTTTCTAAGTGCATTCAGCATAGTCCTTGCATATGAATATTGAAGCAGGGGAAATAAGAGTATGGGAACTCTGGCAATCTTCTGCAGTTCTTCAGAGATTATCAGATGGCTCCACACTCTTTCCTGGCTGGAGATCCAAGAAGAGAAACCAATCCATGCAAGAAACAGGTGGTGGACTCCCAAGTAACTCATGCTGTTTCTGGGGATACTCAAAGTCTCATCATTTCAAGAGAAATGACACTATGACATGAGAGAGCTTTCATGAGAGCTTCTTGCCACGGCTGCAGTTCCTGGTGTTCAACCAAGCATTATTAACAGTGCGTGGGCAGCCTGTTGTGCTCAGACAAACCCTTACTGAATTCCTTGAGAACAAACAGGTGATCAACACTTGTCACTGTATAATCATTCAATAAATAACCTATCTTCCTTTCAGTGTATAATCTCACTAAGTCAAAGTGATACATGATTTAAGAATTTCTGCATGTTCATGTTTAAAACTAATGTTTAAGGCTTCAAGAGGTTAAAGATTTTCTGTGAATTAATGTTTATCCTTTGGCTTGCTCTTTCTCAAAAGTTAGCAAGTATTCTTCCAGCAGTAACAGACTGTAAAATGACTTCTATCCATACTGAAATACACTGTATACATAAAATAAGCATTATCACACCAACAAAGAGCAAGTATCCCACTGTAAAATGAAGGTACATTGCAATTCAAAACCCAGATCTATTAAATACATTATTTTAGTTAACTGAAACAAGGGCATTTTTGTACTGTGCAATTAAGTGACTCAGAAAGATTTGCTACCCAGAGCTGAAGGGCTCTCTTCAGTCTGTACTGCCCAACTAGACATTGTTATCCAAGTTCAGTACATAATATTAAAAAAAAAAAGAAATCAAACATCCAAAGCTCATCTACTGTCATGTAAGCCCTTATCCCTCCTTGAACAACAATAAAAAGTGGATGTAATTCCACATTAACCACTTTGTCTTTTGACATCAAATAGCATTAGCTGGGAAAAACAGTCAAGTATGCTTGAGGTTTGTTTGTTTTATTAAACTATTGCACAAACACAAAAATGAACAGAAGAGTTTAAAAAATTTGACAGCCCTTGAAATTAACTTCCTCTGGAAAATAACTTCATTTTCATTATGCATCTCCATAAAGAGAAAAAAGTCTTGACAGGTATTCAACGTTTCATTTTAAACACTAACTGGATGAAAAAACATCTCTAGCATGGAGTGTGTTCAGGTTATAAATCAGTAATGCTTATTTTAACTCCTCACAAAGTGTTGTTGAGATAATTACTGCTGACAGCTTTATTCAAGGTTCATTTCACTTTTTCTACTATTTTTCCCCTGTTAGAAGTTCAGCAGGGCCCATGGGAAGATCCACCCCTCACACCTGTTAGGGTTCTTCATGTTACTGAGGCCAGTTTGGACACGTCACTTCAAATTAGCATTGTGCCAGAGCGCTGTGACAATTACTTATCGCAGGTTTAACTTGAAAAAAAGTTTCTAATCCAGCCACAAGAACAGTGTCAGAGTACGTAATTTAAACCTGTCAACACAGGTTGTAGGAAATTCATTCCAAGGATTTCAGTCATGTTCCCATGGTAGATCTCTGAACTATAATGAAGCTTAAAATCACAAAGGAATGCTATAGAGTTAAAACACAGAACCCAAAAGCTTAAAAAGCTATGAACTGAAGGAAAAAAAAGTCTGAACTATTACTCGTTTTAAAACTTGATAGATTCTTTAGATTAGGATTAGGTTTGATAGATCCTTAGATTAGGAGTTTGCTGTGTTAATTCTCCAAAATTCCAAAAGGCTGTTGCATACGAAAGGTGTGTATCTTATCCTGCTGCAGTGTGAAGGCACAATCCTGGGAGATCTTTACATGTGCTGAAGGCAGAACTATGGTGAAAGCAGCTCTGGAATCATCCTGGGGATGGTGTGGGCAGCTGGAGGAGATCCATGGCACAGTGAGGAGGCCACTCGTGTCTTTCAGACACCAGGCAGGGGATGCTGGAGTTGAAGCGACAGCCACTCTAAAGGCAGCTCCACAAAACACTGTGAGATTCTTATGAGCTTGAGAAAAAGTGGTGCCTGGTGCTCTGGGAACACCCAGCCCTGGTGTGCTGCTTGAACACACATGCCAATTTTTGCTACGGCCCCTGTTAATCACCAGCCGTGTTACTGTGCGCCTACCCCTCTCGTTTGCTGGCTGAATGAAAATTATCCCTGGTTTTGATTATTTCTCATTTGATTGAGCCTAGTTAGGCAAATTAGGAATTAAAGCAGAAGGACAGCTACTGTAGTACTTAATGTTGCTTCAAACCACAAATATATTTAAAGGAAACAAAAAGAAAATAATATTTCCTCGTACAACAGATTCTGCTAAAAAAGAGATATACTTGAGAGACTGAAATAAATACCCATGATCACTTACAGAGCTCATTCTTCTTCTTAGACAAAAACTGTAAATATTAAAAAGGATGAAAAATCTGCCAAGCCATTTGCAGCTATTTGAAACACAGGGTAACAGAATTAAATAAACGCTGAAAGACCTGGAACACAGTTAAGTATAGACCATGAGGCTAATTGTGGATCTTGAGTTAATTACTTTCCACTGATACGTTTTCTCAATGGTCTTTTACATGAGTTTTTTCTTTCCTCAGTCTGAACCCCAAGGCAATTCAGCGTGCTAGCCTCCAAACTCTGGGTGATTCATTGTGTACTTCTGCCTTAGGATTTTTAGTTCATGCAGAGAAAGCCAGGCTTTCACATCAAGTTGATGTTAATGTGCACTGACAAAGCAACAGTAAAGGAGCTTCATGTTTGTCACAACGTGCACTCTTTAATTTAGTAATTGCTTTATACTGATATGCAAATAATGACACATTTCCCAAATTTCCAGTTCCTCAGCAATGCTTTCACTAATTACTCAGTGGTTAAAACTTATGCATGTAAATTGGTTCAGTGAGTTTATTAATAAGTACACCTGTGTGAACTGATCTATAAAACACACATGCCTGGGAACAGGTCATACATAACTCACTGTACATTCCTGAAGGTCTCTGGAACTGAAAAAAACAATTCTCTCACTACAACAAGATAAATTACAACTAACAGAGTGTTATTCATAGATAAAACTGGGATTCCCAACCTTTCCTAAGCTAAAGAGAGACTGTCTTTGGCTGACAACGAATACCAGGAGTCAAAGCATTCATCCATTTTATTTTGCCAAATGAGAGAAGGATCAAGGTAAAGAAAAGGTCAATAAAAAAAAAGGACAAGAATCCTTCTAGCACCTGAAAACAGGGGAAAGGGCCAGTGTCCACTCATCCATCAGTTCTCTGTGGACAATCACAGGCTCTGAAGTCTGGTTATAGTGTTTTGTGGTACTGTGTACTCCTGATACTCTAAAATGAAAAATTCAACTGCACTTAACATGGATTCAGACTCACAACAACTGCAAAATCACTCAACAGAGTTAACCTGTCTTCCTATATTTCCTTTCTTCAAAATCATCCTGTTTTATTTGCTGGCTTCTTTGTTGAAACACAGTATCTGTTAGATTTCTGGTATTTTTTTTAAGTAACTATGTAACTGCCATAGAATACAGTATAATAATTGTTTTTACTAAGTCTGATCTCCAACTACTTATCTTCTGCTATTCAAAAGAGACACAAAAACAACTAACAGGTTTTTAAGCTCAGAAACAAGTAAAATAATAAACAGTATAAATTAACAACAATTCCTCCACATCACATACTACCCACAGATATTCACAGATACACCTTGAGAACTGCTCTGCATTCACAAAGAGTATCAGCCAAATACTTGGCACGTTTCTGGTCTATGGTGGGATGCCATTTACTTCACAACATTGTACAACGCTTTGGATGGCAAACAGAGAAGTGCCTGGATATGTTTCCAGCACTATATAATTCCTTGGCACAGTTCATGCAGTTGTGCTAGCAGAACTGCTTCCAACAAATGGTTCAAACACTGACAGGATTTTTATGCTGCCTCTTCTTCATAGATATCATTTTCTGAGGAATTGGATTTTTCCAATGTTAGCTGTTGAAAACACAGTGTTACTGACTTCTAAAAATGAGCTTCTAAAAAGGATGATTGTTTCCTATCTTCTGTTTCTCTTACCTGGAATGTGTATCAGAAGTGAAGTTCTGCTCTGCTTTTAATAATGGAGCTTCATCACAAAGAAACAAGCACCACTGTGATAATCCTCCAGGAATAATGCAATTACCACTTATCAAACAGGTGTCTGCTGTATTCCAAGGAGATTATCACTTCTTATTCTGCTCTCAGAGAGCACAGAATAAAAGAGAAGCTGCTACTATTAAATGACTAAGGGGAAAAGGAGTCTTTGATAACAGCTCCTGCCAGCATCTCTCAGCAGGGCATGAAGGAAATGTAGTCCTTCTATAACAACTTGGCACTGAAATGAGTATTTTGGTTTCTGTAAAACGAGTTAAAGCACCTAAATAAGACCACTCCTGTTAACTCAGTCTGAAGCATCTCTCTATGTTTCTTCATAGAACATTCCAAGAATCTCAGCACCTCCGGCCTTATGCCAAACTGTGCCCTTTGTGAGTAGTCCTGAAGAGGAACTCTGCCTGCTCCAGCAAAAAATGGGCTGCAGGGCTGCTCCTTGAAACACATCATCATTCAGAGATGCTTCTGTGACAATCCAGTGCTTGACGAGGGTACAAAAGGATCTCCAAGATGGAGTTCCAAAAGCACAGAGAATGAAATCTTTTTACCAAGATACATTTGTAAGTTAAACCACAGCTGGGTGTAATTGATCAGCAAAGGCAAATTTTTAGCATATTTTCAAAGCAGCTTCTTGAGTGATCTCAGGAGTGGATTTCTAAAACCAGTAGCAAAAGCACTCTCCTGTGAAATCTGGGATACAGCTTAATGCACAGAAGGTGCTATTACTACATGAAGAAACATATAATTGGTTTGGAAACAAGCCCAGCTGAGCATCAAGGGCAGAGAAGGAGTGACGAGGGAAAACAACTACACACGTGCAGGAGACAAGAGGCTGCTTCAGTTACTGGTGATGTCCAGGGGTTGTGAGGGCCAGCAATTGTCCATAGGTAGGTGCTTCAAAGAAAGGAGGACACTGATGATCCTGTAAAAACCCTGTCCACTGAAGATTACCACTACTTGGGTATAAACTCAAGGAAGAGCAGTTCCTGCTAGAGGACACAAAAAGCTCCCATGCAGATTGTGTGCATGTAGATGGAGAGGTGGAGTAGAGACATGGATACAATTTACTCCCCCAGGACTTTTCCCACAGTGTACTTCAGAGATCTGGACTGCCCTGATCTACCCTAGAGATACCTCTCCATGCATATAGTCATTCGTATCACATTTTGATTTGCAGGTTCTGTCAATATAAGGACAGATTGGAAGCAACATTGAAGTAGCAAATATAAAGTATCAGACAGTCCTTGTTTACTAATTTTAAACTCTACTCCCTTTAACAAGTTCTATGAACATGACATTTTTAATAAAAATAACTTTCATGTCTATGAGTTTCAAAGCGCAAGAACAGCTAAAAACATCTCAACAGATCAAGCAGATCTGTCAATCTCTTGCAAAAGAAGAAAGCAGTAAAAGATGACAAATAATTATGTCTATAGCATCGCTGCTGTTCCTTATGCTTTAAAATTACAGTGACAAAAGAACTTAGTACTGAACAAATTAACTGCTAACAGTAACCTCAATATTTGCTACCAGCTTTTGCTAAAAAAACTCAGATTGATTACAATAGGTTGCACTGATATGGGGTGGAATTCTGGTAGAAACCAATGCAATTTTAGTTGATGGTCCTTGTCTTATACCAGCAATGAATTTGACTTTTTGAGTCTGTTCAGTAAAAAAAGACCATAATGCACTTCGCAAACTCATTTAAATTGACATTCTTGAGAATAATTGCAGCAGTTATTTAGTGACAAAATTAAGCTTTACAGCTTATGAGGGAAGCAGCACTTGAAACTGATAGGTCACCCTTTAGAATGCACAAGGAATTAATGCAAACACTTTGAAATGGCACAGGAGAGTGTAAAACTTTCCTTAAAGTTATTCCTCATGAGAAGTAATGGGATGAAACACCAGAAACTCACAATATAATGTTGTATCCAAAATTAAACAAATGCAAGTTTTGAAGTGTCAGTATTTCTTAGACAATAAATTTTACTCCACTCCATAAATACATGCATTCTAAAATATTAGAATTTTATTAATAGTAGAAAAGACAATCGAAAATTCAAAGAAAAAACTGAACCTTGCTCCACAGGAAAACAAAACTTGGAGTTTATGAAAGAGA
>VZRV01007175.1:81618-163618 GCA_013398115.1 Falcunculus frontatus
TAATTACCAGTGAAAGTCTAGAAGTTCAGCCAATACAGCAGAAAAAAACCAGAATAAATTTCAGAAATTTTACTAAATTACTCTGGCATGGTTCTCATTTTACAAACTGTGCAATGCTAAGATTGTTACAAAACCCAAAATAAAATATGAGAACATATTGTGAATGTATTTAAAGTAAATGATAACTATGTTTTTTTATTTTCTAGGATTATTTTCAAGACTTCACTGTATCACTTGATGATATACACGCAAAAATAGATAAATTAACATTTTGAACATATTAAATTTTTACTTACGTAAACACATTAAAAAAAAAGAATGAGTTAAAACTCATACATTTACTTTGAACTTTAATGAGCAGAACAGATATAATTTGTGGCATTAAAGTTATTCAGGCACAATAAAAGCTAAAACTTGTCCTTGCCGAATGGTGAAACGAGATTTGCACGGCCTGTGTACGCCTTGTTTCCCACAATCAAACTGTCACAGCATGAAAACATTCTCCTGCATGGGGAGGTTTTGATACCCATTTCCCTGGTGAAAGTGTGCAAAAGGATCTGAAAGAGTTATTGACAATTCATACAGTATCCCATATTCCATTAGATAGTACAAGCAGAGAACATATCTTAACTCTGGAGGGAGACGAAGCAACAATGTTTTAAATTACTATTGACTCCACTAAATTTCCTGATAATGTCAGAAGACTGTAGTCTGGCAGGTTCATAAGAGACTCAAGATGATACAGGAATCCAATTATGCCAAGTCTATTTAGTTGTCCTGTTTGCTAAGCCAAAGGTTAACGAGAACTGCACTGAAAAAACCTCCTGTGGTATTACAAAGTATTTCTTATGCTGCATAACATGCAAATGAAAAAGTATTTTAATCAAGTCTTTCTTTAACTCTTTAATTGCAGTGAGGTACCCTACAAGACAGCAAATTAAAAACTCACGATGGAAAAAGTGATCTTAAAAATTTGCCACTGAACTCAAGAGATCATCATTAATTACTAAAGTAATTATTATTTCTAATTTGGCAAAAAAAAAAGTTCAGATCACAGAAGCACAGATAGTCATTGCTATCATTAAATCTTTATAAATAGTAAGCTATGGCCTCTAATTTTAGACAGAAATTAATTATATTTTTGTTGGCAACACATTCAAATCTGTTTACACAGCTGACAAGTTCCAGCTCCACCAGACTCGAGCAGCAGCTCTGAGGACGCCTCTGCTTCAGAGCAGATGACTCAACATTCACCAATTTCATTAAAGATGAAAAAGGGAAAAATGCACCTGCAACAATGTTACTTCTAAAAACAGACTTAAAGCAGATTCATGGGTTTTATATATGTGAGGTATCCTATTCAAAAGAAAAGGAGGGGAAAAAATACATGAAAACCTAACAACTGTGGGAAAACAGATTACAAGTGTTGAGTTTCCAATTCTTTTTTGGGCTAATGTAAACTAATAAAAAGTTAAAATGGATCCACTTTTCAAAGACTGTAATTACCACATGGCACCATGCTGTTATTTCAGACCTTACATCTATAGGCTCAGATATGCCCTTGAATACATGGACAGAGATCTACCCACCTTTCTCAAACTTAAATACTGTTTCTGCAAACACCACCACGGATATATTTTACAAGGACATTAGAAATTCAGACAGCTTTTGCCTTCTTTTTTTTTCAATTGGCATAAATCCTTTACCCAGAGCAAAAAAAGGAGCAGTCATATTCAAACAGCAATTCTCCCTTTACAAGATGAGAGTAGAAATGGACAGGAAAGTAATGCACGGCAGATAATGGCAATATATAAGAAAGTAAACTCCAAATCCATTTTCACTTTGTAGAACACTCAGGTTCAATTAAATACTTAATTTTTCTACATTTTTCTCAGGTCACAGAATCTACATACAACATAACTACATAATTATTTCAGCCTTTTAGGCATTTTTTTAGTGGATTGGTTGGGGGTTTTTCTAAAGAAAGGCAGACCTCACTAGCTGGCATTGGGAACATATTAGCAGAAGAAAATTATCTCAACAAAACCGAGAGACATGCTGTAAACACACTGTAAGGATGACCACGCAAGGAAGCAAATCTAGCATTTAATGGGATACTGCAGGTCAGTTCCACAATTCCATGAATTTGTGGGCAATTCTCAGTCAGTAGATTCTGTCACGGGTGGTGACTCCTCACTGATTTCAGCAGGAACACCTCCTGCTCTGAAGCCAGGCAGAGCCTTAAGCATGAACTGGGTGAGCTAATGCACTGTGTGTGGAAAATATCTAGGTGTGTACTCAGAGCACACATAAAAATCAGGGCTTTTTCCCTGAAGTTCAATCACTCAAAACACTTCAACTTCCAAAATGCTGTGCAGCTTTGCTTCAGTCTATAACATGTCTCCTTCTTGTCCAAAACATTCACTCAATCTGATACACAGGAGTCATTTCCACATGCTTCAGTCATCCAAACCTTAAGCATTTGTATCTTCCAAGAGAAAACTCTGAAGTGCGTGTAATGTTAATGTACTACACACGAGACAGTAAATGCTACTGAATGATTCCAATCAAAAATCCATGTGAAACCAGCCATTTGCAGGAAGGAATGACATGAGAAGCAAAGGAACTCACCGAGTCATCTGTGGCAGAAGAAGGCCAACCTTCCCACAGCTGGTGACGGACAGGGATACTGGTCAGGTCATACACATTCCGCTTTACCTGCAAAAAAACTCAAATAATTCAGAACTTGCTCTAAAAAAGGCAGCCAAACTGCACTGTTTTCATCACAGCCCCAAGTTTTTTATTTTTTCTGGTTATTGTAAAACCGGTTCCTTCAACGCTCTTAGATCCCGATGTGGTCTGCAGGTTTACACACAATACAGCAAAAGGCAACTGAAGAAACTGTGTTAAAGAAAAAAACATTAAAATCTAAAAAATTACCATTCAAAATGATTCATTATTACTTCAGCATTATAAAAGTGCAAAAAAAATTCATAACGGAAAATTTCCAAGTAAAAAGTATTACAAATTAATGAAAAAAAGTTAAGGGAAACAGAAGGTAATAAAAATTCTGCTGCATGTTTTGCTAGTTAATTTTGACCTGAAAATACTGAGTAAAAATCTAATCAAATAAGAAATACAACTAGTTTTGCATAAGTTTCTTAAATTAAGATCCAAAAATAAAAATGAGTATATTAAACCTGAAAATATTAATCAGTAAGAACATTTTCAATTAAGACAACACATTTCAAATATTTATTAACAAAATGCTAAGTAACTAATTTTTACGTCAACTCTTTTCTCATGCTATTAAATTAGAAGTTGTTACTGTTAATCATCTCACATGACAGTTAACAGAAGGAAGGGAAGGTAAAAAGAAGAAAGAGTTGAAAATTTTGAATACAGAAAGAATACTGCAAAATACAGAAGTTACGAAACTCCTTCCATGAAAACATTACCATAGGTAGAAAAGCAGACAAGTTTTATTGGAGGTTTTGTGATAAACAATTATTTAAATCACAAAAGTATATATTTTGGTACTTAGGATAGAGAGTGGTATCTTAAATTTTGAACAACGTCTTACACCTGAACATAAAGACTGCACAAATAATGTAAATATTGCCCAGCTGGACCATAATTGTGAACAATAAAATCTTCCAATAAGCCATGGTGGCTTTTCATAGAAATCACAGAATGGCCTGGGTTGGAAGGAACCTTAAAGATCCTCTCATTCCAACCCCCTGGCCTGGGCAGAGACACATTCCAATACACCAGATTGCTCAGAGCCCCATCCAACCTGGTGGTTTTTTGGTTTGCCTTTCATAAAACTGCTATGTGGGAATATAAGGTCCTCCCACATTTCTGCATAATGAAATAGCACCAAAACTCTTTCCCTGGATCATCTTTAGGGACAAATGCTCCATGGATCCTTTATTTTAAATTCTGCACAACAATAAATGGATGAAGAATATGTGTGCAGACATTAAGCAGTGAAATAATTGTTCTAATCACTGTAAAGATCCTAAGGAGGGTGAGGGACAAGGCAGGGATTTCCACACATAGTCTTCCTCACAAATGTTGATCTGGGCAACATTCTTCAAAAGATTCTTCATGGCACAGCCACGAGGTTGCCAACAAATACCCACAAATGAGAAAATTCAGGGCATATTGAGATCCAAAACAAAGTGCAGTGCTCCTACTGTATTTTCAGATCTTCCATTCAGTTACTGTTGCTCTTTCTCATTATTTTTAGCACTAGCAGCTAATAAAGTGCCCCTTAGGAAAAACTGTGAAGCACTGTCTCACATTTCTGGATAGATTTAATACACAGGCTATGCAGATAATAATTTCAATAGTATCAGTTTAATTTAATAAATATTCTGCATAGGTGAGTGGGAAAGAAGAGCTTCAACTTATTCTCCAAGAGTAAAATACAATACTTCCAACTCTTGAGTCTGTATCTCACTAAAGAACGAAAGTTAGACCATGTGAGTTTCTTACCTGAACATTTCAGTATCATAACAAGCTGAGCTTGGATTTTCAGCTCAGCTTTGCATTCACTGCATGTTTTAGAATCATTAAGATATCTCTCCATTTTTTCCTATAACTGGTAAATTACATGTACACATGATAACCTTTATGTTAATATTGGTTTTGTTCAGGAGTTTTTGCAGGGAGACTGACCTGGTAACTACACTTCAATTTAAAAAAAAAAATTACAACTATATTTTAACTAAAAAATTGAAACAAGAACACCAGGTTTTTAAGACACAGGATACTGAAGTATCTATTAGCAATTGAAGTGGACTTCATTTCAGTGCTTCCTCATAGTGTCCCTGATGGCTTTGTAAAGAAAAGTTGCTTCATACCGACCCCACAGCAGCCCAAAATGTAACAATCCTGATCTGTGTGTGATCACGAGAACACAGTTCTTGCTGGCTTAGTTTTCTTGCATTAAAAACCAGGATAAACTGTCCCTGTGAAATTTTTATTTTCCAGTTACACACCAGAAATAATATTATTTTCACAATATAAAACTCTAAAGTGCGCTATTTTTAAATAAAAAGTGAAACTTATTTACAGAAACATGGGCTCAATAGGACTACATAATATTGCTTTCAAAAAGCCTTCAGAAGTAAAAATAAATAACTCGGAAGTCACATTCCTCAAATTCCCTTTTAATTCCAAAATACAACAGAAAGGCATTATGAAAAAAACAGTATTTCCCTTCTTTCATTAACTCATCTGTAACTGCACTGAATTCAATAACATTCCTCTGCTATTATAAGCTTGAAAGGCATGCTCGGGGTAAAGTGTTATGTTGGTATAAAGCACAATGCCAGACTGATGTGCTGGACAAAAGTGATCAAAGTTGAAGTAATTTTAGCCAACGCACAAGTATTCTGCTGCATTATTCTACCAGAATGACATCTGTTGAGCAACTCGTCGCAGAATAAACCAGTTGTTCTAGGCAGGCCTGGCTGGGTAGGGGACCATGTAAGACTGATTAGAGTAATGTTTGATTAAACAAAGTGCTTGAGTTAAGATCATAACTGGATTTGGAATTCATGCCAAAGTAGTCCTCTTCCAAACAACAAGCCACAATCAATTATTTAAGATAAAATAAGCTTGCTTTTAAATCATGATTTGATTTTTGGTTTCTTTGATAATTAGAACGCTATTATGAAAGCAGACTGTAAAATGTTTTAGAGATTAGAATATTTACCAGTTGAGTATAGAAAACCCCTTTTCTTCATTAACTGATTTAATTTCAGTTTAAAGTGAAAAACTCCATGAGGAGGAAAAAGTTCTAAAGATTCATATAAAGCATAACCATAAACTGCTCCTTCACTGGGCCAATAAAAATCTACAGCCGCACTCTTCACACAACTGAAAAAAGTTAGCACAGTAAACGGACAAAATGTGTTACGGATTTTACTTATAAATTCACTTGGCACTGAGAGGAGGACCGAAATCTTTATTGTTTAAAGCAAACTCTAAATTGCAGTGCCATCCACTGAGCTACATTTATTGGCAAACTTTTTGGTCCCCCACTTTTGATCAGTTTGAAATACGAATTGGTGGCATTGTCTTTGTGCAGCCCAGAATGTCTTTTCATAATGTTCAGATGCCATGGTGACTGGCACATTACTATGGCAGCCACCCTTCAGATTATCATCTTCGGAATATAAGAGATCATTTAAAAACAAATTAAAGGCACATCTATTTGGTTTCACAACTCAGCTGTAAACAGTGTCAATACAATCATTTAAACAAAAAAAGGAAAAAATAGCCCATATATTTCAGATGAAGTCTTACTTGGAAAATTATGTATAACTCCTGCAGAATGTTCTGCCTTGCAGCTATACATTGATGCTGGAAAACCACGTGAAGTTTTACCTTCAGCTCATTTTCACTGGTGTTAGGAAGGAGTTTAAATATTAAACAACTTCTAATATTTTAAGAAAACCCATATGTCAAAGTAGCCAACACGCTCAGAAAACTTCCCAGACAGAGGCAGAGTTACTTTCCTATCTTTCACTGGTTTCTTTAAGCAGATGAACACATTGCTTTAAAAGTAAGGTTAAACACGAAAGATACACTTTTTCTGCAGATATGAAGCTAATCCAACATTCAAAGTCCTTCCACATTCATATTAGCAAGGATAAAGTGAATCAAAATGTACCACAGGACAAAAAAGTCTGTACCAGGTAATGTGATGACGACAACCTCGTGGTGATTGCACTTTGCAGGAATAAGTAGCTGTTTTCTCATCCCTGAATGAGAAAAATCTGAAACCTACTGTCAGAAAACAAAAATCTAACACTTACTAAATGATTAAAAAATTAAATTTATGCTGAATCATCAAAGAACTGTCATTCCTGAATCTGTATCTTTGAACCACAACAAAGTTTAACAGTAGTTTCCCTCAGGCTGTTTTCCGCTTATGCAGGTACAAAGTTAAGTGAAATAATGTATATAATGAACTTTTGTTAGTCTTATTATTAAATATAATTTATGCAAAGCTGTAAATTGGCTGAGATGCTAAAGACTGTTCCAGGCACATAGGCAGCATGAAAGACAGTGCAAAAATGAGTGCATGAAAGGCAGACAAAAGGAGCAATAAAGTCAGAGGACTGTGAGGAATGTGGAATGTGAGTTGGGGGACGCAGGGAAATGAGATCAGATGCAGACAGTCCAAGGTTGCACAGGGCACTGATGGTACAGTGGAAATCTTGACTTTGACACCGTAACAGGGAAGAAGCCAAGACAAGTAACCAAAATTTTTAGGAGACAGCAATGATACGGGTGGGGCAGTGCCAGGAAGAACTCCAAAGTAAGCAGAAGCATTTTGGTGAAGAAAGGTGGAAAGAAAGGAGGCAAACCCAGCTAAAGCGATAGGCTTAAAGATTATAGATGAAAGCATTTAACATCTCTGCCAGGCAAAATTCCAACAGATAGCAAAGAGCATTGGGAATCTGGCAGGAACAGAAGGGAAGCAGGGGCAGAATCAACCAAGTTTCTAAGCACAGAGAAGCACCAAAGGCGATAAAATGGTGAATTTGAAAAGATAATGATGTTATCAACAGCTATGAGCAAAAGACTGGTTAGATAAAAGGGGGATTTCAGTTAACTGTGGACTCACAAGAATTATTAAAAATACAGAGATGCAAAATTAGAGAGAAAGAATTTCTGAATTTCTTAACTTCAAAAGTAATTTTTAGCCAGCTACCCACAGATAGGATATATTCATATACAGTAATGCAGTGCACTGTGTGAACCACCACGAACATTAACTCCCAAACCAGAACTCTCAGGTTACTTTAGCCAAGACTCATTTAAGGGAAAGCTTATAAATCTGCTCCACTCTCAATTTTGTCTGCATTCTTGTCTTTCCAATACATAATATAATAAACTGTACTAAAGCATAAAAAACAAAGGTTCTTTAAATTATCAAATTTTAATTTTACTTTAAGTTTTACTTTAGAAATAATAGTGCAATTCCAAAGACATCAAATGATAACCTCCCTCTTCTGGTAGCAGCTGACTGAAGTTTAAATTACAGAATGATTACAGTTAATGAATTAAGATGTCAGAATTGGGCTATTTTTAAATAACAGCATCTGCTTCTCACAAATTTTGTAACACTGAAACTCTCTAAGGAAGACTCACTACACTATTTGCATTTACACATACCAATTCACTCTGTTGTAATCTAAAGGAAAAAATACACTTCCAATGTAAATATTTAAAAACTATACTGAATGCAAAAGAAAAACCTCACCTGCCCAAGCCTATCAGCCACAAGTCAGTCGTGATTCAGCACTTTTATAAAATGCACAGGAACTCCACTGTGTGTTTTACTAAAACACATTTTCTAATTAATTTTTTATTTCATATCTCTTCCTTTAAATTACTGTTTTTGCTTTTAATATCTCTGAAAATATTCAGGTCTGCATTTATTAAGTCCTCCCATTTAGTAGGCTAAAGCTTTGAAACCTTGTTTCTTGTTTAATGCAGAATAAGAATGCATTATATTCCAATATAATTGATTTTAATTCAATGTCCAAAATACATAACTTGCTTATTTTACTACGACAAATAAGACTGAAACAAATAAAAGCACCAAAACGTGCATAGCTCAGGAAAGTTGTATTCTCTTCCCTCTCATTAGAACTGTTTCATTTTGAAATTAAAAGTAATGTGCAATTTCAGGCCTTTCCAAAGGGCCCTAAGAGAACTTGAATGTCCATTGTATTTCAGCCACATACAAAGCAGAATTCATCAGTGAGTTACAACACACACACACAAAACCAACAGAAAATTTTATGTCAAGTTTTTGTGTACCATTTTCCTACAATTAAATACATTTTATGTACAGAAATGCCACTACTGCATCCAACCTTAGTGTATGGAACAGTGTTTGAACCCAAATAAAACCAGTTTAAATTATGTCAAAAATGGGTTGCATTGTACTGTGCCACTCAGTAAATAATGTGCCAATATCTTCATTAAAAAGCTTGGTGAAATTGTTCAAATTAACTTAGATCTGGAAAATAATGTGCAATTTTTGGGTGACATTTTGGTGATAAGAGTTCAAACCAAGAATATTATAACATATTAAACACAGAGCAAATGAATACTCTGATGTTTCCAATTCTTTCATTTCAGTATTTAGAAGACAAATCGAAGTACATGAATTTTGCCTCTCATAGTTGGAAAGGTGGAGTAAGAACTTCATCTATCTAGGGATTAAATGACTATTTTAATGTCAACACTACGTTCAGTTTGAGAGATGATGCAAGGAGAAACAGGTAACTACTTTGACAGATTAAGTGGCTGGATAAGTAAATGCAAAGTTAATGTATTACTTGGCTTTATGTATTTTAAAATAGGAGAGGGATGAAAACTTTCAGGAGAAAGAATCTGTAAGCAGACAGTAACCTTAACAGAGAGATGATTCACCAAAGCAATTTAGTAAAAACATCTCATTCAGGAAAATAAGGCACTAAATATGAGGAACCAGCATCACTTCCAAAAAGGCATATGGATTCTTTACTCCCCAGCTTACAGCCTCATTCCCCCAGATTTACATACATCATAAGGTGTCATCAAACAAAATCCAAAAAAAAAACCCCAATTAATCAGATTTCATTTATATAAATTCTTGATGACTACAGCTAGTCCAAATAACTTATGTGAAATAATACTGGCACACTTTAAATGTCCTAAATTCAGAAAATAAACTGGTTTTTCCTAAGCTAGCTGGCTGTGCTCTGTCCTCTTTTTCTACAGCTGAGACACACCTTCCATGACACCAGCTACTCACAGCCTCACTGAGCAACTGTATTTGTGAGCTGTAACACTTATTCAAACGATTTAGAAATTTTTGTCAACTAGGAGTTACTAGAAGCTCATCCAGTTTGGAAATCACCAGGTTATTTAAAAATTCATTAACTAATAACATTTAAGATTCATGATATTTTGTAAATTTTTGCAAAGAAGTGTTTGGCAGTTTCCTTTCAGCAATAGAAATAACATGGTGAATAAATTATTGTCATAGATTTCACAATTATTCATACTTCATTATCCCCTATTCCATTAATTTGATCTCATATTTTAAATCTCTTTTAAACCAATCCTTCTTGGATGCAATTTGACCTTTTTTAATGGATCTGTGCCAAGTGCGTAACTTAACATTACAATGTACAGTAAAATGGTTCATTAGGTAATACTAGTATATTTTTGGTTAAAACATGAAAATTTTGAAACAGAAAATAAAAGTAAGACTACAACTAAATTTTACTGGATCTTGGGATGTGTTAACTTCTGACTGCCTCATGCAATACATGTGTGTACATATATATATATATATACACACCTACAATAAAATCTGAAAAGATGACCCAAGCACATGAGATGTTCCGTCAAATACTTAGCAAGGTATTTTTCCAACCTCAACTTCCTGTACAGACAATTTTGAGAATTAACCTGAGCTCTCTTCAAGCTACCAGATACTACTTTTTGCCACTGCCCTGGATCAGCCTTCTCATAGGCTGCGGCATGTGGCAAATGTTAAGTACATTCACAATTTTATATTATACACTATATTAAAATTCTATATACAGCTGTCTGGCTGTCTTTAAAATGTGGGCTTAGTTCCCAATGCCTCAGTTTTCAGACAGCATACATGCATGTTTTAATTCTGTAAAATAAAAAAACCTCTTTGCTGATGTCCACCTTTAAATCCCTAAAATTAGCCATCCTTGTAGAGCAGCATTATTGCTAAATGCAAAGTACAATCTTCTGAACTTGATGCTGAAGTTCCTGGATGCTGCTATATGGCCTGCACTGTGCAAAGGTTCAGCTCACATAATTATTATTATTCATTGCTTGTAGTGCCTAGGAGACCTAATTGTGATAATCCCCTCTGAACTTTAAACTGCATGACCCTTTGATTTTTTTAATAGAAGGTTAAAAGAAGCAACAAATTCCTATAGAAGGAGAAGGGAAAACACATTCTTAAGAAATCGGGGCAAGAGACATGAGTATTTACAAAAAAATCATTTTAGCAGCACACAAGCATGAGGCTGAAATGGGGTATGAAAGAATTCAGAGTGTGAGCTAGCTGTGACATCAGAGATTGAAAGGAAGATGTGATATCAGAGATTGAAAGGAAGATGTGATTAGGGTTAAAAGAGATCAAACAACAAAGACTTACTGCCAAAACAATTTTACGAATTTATTTGGAAACGCCTTAAACACTTCTACTAACAAAATAAAACTGCTGACAATACCTGAAGTTTGTTTGTTTGCTTGTTTGATTGTTCAACATGCACCGACACAGAAAAGATACATTTTGAAGTCCTAGGTTGTTTTCCCATTCAGTAGGAATGGTCATTTGAGAAAATATCACTTATTAGTTACCTAAATGACACAGCACTGCTCTCTGGAAACTTTTAACTGACCTCTTTGCACATCATGAAAGACAACAGGTAACTGCTCCTCAGGCATCTATCACCAGATCACCATCAATAAGCAACTACTCTTTTGGCAAAACATTCAGTTGCAATATGAAGGGTAAATACAGTTTCTAATATTTTTACCCCCAAGGTCCCAATTCCAGTTGATTTTATGTCCTGAAACGTCAAGAGATTGCCAAATACTTACTGATCGTGAAGTTAAGTACATGCCAAGAGCCTTAACTTTGATCCAAGCTATTCAAAATTGGTATGAAAACACAATTTCAACTATTAAATACATGTTCTGTCCATCCTAACATGTCTCAGACTTATCAGAAGCTACTGTCACTACCGGGTAATGGTAAAATATGAACTAAGGCTGGGAAGTAAGAAAAAAGCCCCGTGCCTGTTACACGGGCTTGGTCCCACCTTGCCCATGTCACTCGTGCATACACTCATTTATAGCACAGTGACTCGTGGATAAAGTCAGGCTCCCATTCATAAGGACATTAAAGATTATTTCTAGGGTCTGAGTTATCACTGGAAATGAAAGAGAGTCACTGTGATTCTTGCAGTAGAAAGGAGATCTGTTACATTTTCACAGCTGTCATGTTCTGACCAAAAGAAAAGTTTAGACAAATATATTTCTAGTCAAATACCCTTATCTTCATTTAAAAAGTAACTGGTTTGCAACAGCACAAGCATGACAAATACATAAATTCATCTTTGGTCACTTCCCTACTTGAGAATTTTCAAGAGTTTCAAAACTAATCACTCAAACCAATGAATGGTAAAACAAATGGTTGTTTTAGGAACTAATAGGGAGAAGAATGGAAGCTACGAGTCCAATTCTTACTGCATTCAATCATAGTAAACAGCACCATTTAGATACATATAGGGGAAAAGGGGAAAAAAACCAAAACCCAACCAAAAAACTCCCACTTAAAAGTTTCTTTTCACTTTGATTCAATGAGAGAAGAAATCCTACTGCCTTCCCCAAATTATGACTTCTCAGATTATGACTCCAAGAAATACACTCCTTAACACATTTCACTGACAGTATCTTCCTCCACTCCTACCCAACTACGCTTCAAAACAGAAACTGATCCAGTCTTAAAATGCATAAACCATATTTGCTTCAGAGCAATCCTGAATTTAAGTGATAAGCCTACCAGTTTTGGTCTAAGAAAGAGAACATTGCAAAATCAGTATTGTCTCATCTGTTTTCACTTGTTCTCTAGACAACTGATAAAATAAATTTTTGTGAGAGACCGTATTTTCTTGCACCTAGAGACAATATAAAATCTATTCAAAGTTTTGTAAATGCTCAATAATTATGAAGTATTTGCAAATTTACACATTATATGAAAAATAGTTCAATCTATTAACTTTGTGAAGCCAAGTGCCACAGTCATGCAGAGAGTTGTGAAATACTTTCACATAAAGAAATCCTCCAATACCTCTAACTTCAACGTTTTACTTCTCTCTTCCCACCACTTTTACACTTCAAAGTCACAGCAAACCTGCTGCTTAGCTAAGAGAGATGGGCAGACTCGCTCTGCAGCCCTTTTATTCCTAGGGCCAGCACACAAGGTGCATCTAAAAAGGAAGATGAGCCACAGATACAAAAGGTCTTGTGCATTATATTAATTTCCCAAAGCAAAAATTATGTGCAAAGTGCATTTTCTCTGAAGACTCTCTGGTATTATCACCATAAAAAGAGAAGATGGGTCATCCAGAAACCCATCAGTAACTCAAGCACTGACTTGCTTGGTTCACTTCAGTTGTTGGTATCAGGTAGTTGGCAGACTCTTATGTGAAAGCTCTGTAGGAGCTCAGTTCTAAAGTAAACTGTGACATCTTTTCTCAGTCACTCTAACTATGAATTTAATAAATTCTTTGATGTGGTTGCATTTGAATAGATATTCTATTCATGTTATTCTGAATTCAAGTTAAACCATAAAACAATGTTCATTGAGCTGTCAGTCAAATTTCTACTAACAAAAACATTTCTGGGTACTTCCTCCATTTCATTTTCATGTCTACCAAATCAAAACTTCTTTTGGGGTTTTTCTGTATACCAACAATATTCAGAAGTAATCTGAAATTGATTTCTGCTTTAATGAAGTAATGGCTGTTAGTTTCACAATGGAAAAGAATTGCAGACAAACCTTCACAGTGTGTTTTAAGAATATCAACATACACCCACCAATTACAAATACAGTCACTAATATTGCTACATTTTAGGTATATGCATGTAAGGTACCTGATTTTACTATTAACAAGCAGCTCTCCTATATACATATACATTTTTAGAAAGAGAATTTAGTCTATTTAACAATTCACTAACAAAGCTATTCCTTAGCTCATCCCTGCCATAACCTGCTCTATTCAGAAACATATGGGAAAAGACATTAAATAACCAGTGAAAACCATGGACTTCTGGTATTAGTGCTACACATTGCATACCCCTATTCATTATTCCACCTCCCTTGTTTAATCTATCATTAAGACTCAGTGACCCTACACTAAATTTAAAGCAGATCCTTCCTTCCTCCCATGCCTAAATTCACATACTTTTCTAGTTGGGGATGCCCTCAAGTATTAGCCACTCTACAGGGTTTCTCTAATCTCAGCTCTGAACTATGTTGTGCTATAGAAGCAAGAAATTGCTGGTTTACATCTTTAACTATGGAATCTTCCACCCCAAAAAATCCCCTCCTTTACTTAATAAGATAGAAAAAAATCTTTCATGTAGAACATATTTAACATGTTTTAAAAGGATGTATTTTCCTCTATATGATATAGAATATAAGTTATAAAGTATATTATTTTAAAGCATTGCTTCCCTGAACTTGTTTCCCAAACAGAGTTCCATTGGAAGCAACTTCAAAGCTTTCAAAAGTTTATTGTTACATCGTAGAAAGCTAGATCTTTATTTGTATTCAAAGTCAATATGAAACAGGTTTCTAATAAACAAATTTTAAAAAAATAAAGCAAGAAGATGACCAAAAATCAGATACTGGATTTGCTTTTGTTTTTTAACATAGGAACTAAAAACATACAAAAACATTAAGACCTCTACCTCTTTCATTTATTTTTACTGACACAGTTTGCAGTTTAACAGTAATGGCAGTACAGGTGAAAACATATAATGAGTTTTCTGAATGAGGGACAAGAATTATTATGGTTGCCATCTGTTGTATTTGTCAACTATACCCCTGCCTTCCTCTTCCACAACAAGGTGAACACTGATCTGCACCAGGATTTTAAAAAGTCAAAAATACTGTGTGTGAAGCAGAGATGAAATTCTGTTAAGAGAATGAGTCAGGCAAAGGTACAATCCAAACATAGATGTTTATGTCTACCAAAAGAAGCCATAAAAATTTGTTTCGGTTTCATGAGTAATACTACTTTTAGCATATTTAAAAATTTTTCAACACATTTCCTCAAAAAACATAATAAAGTCGAAAAAAGGAGCTGCAACCTGGCCAAAAAGCCCAATCTGCATTCTCTCTGGCTCTTCTTTCTTTAATTAAAGTCTTTCCCCAAACAAGTCAGTACTTGAACAAGTATACATGAGTCATAAGTACTTGTAGAATACAAAAAGTTGATGGGAAAAGCAAATTAGTAAGGTTCAAGTTGTCAGGTTATCAAATAACAGAAAAATATTAGGAACAGTTAAAATAAACACACTAAGCCAAGAGCAACACTGGAAAACCTGAAGTCTAAGTTTTACACAGGTGCAGACATGGGAAGATGAAGGGAAAGTGTTACTGGAGAATGAAAATAAACAGTAACTGTGAACTCTACAGATCAATTTGAAGACAAAAATTCTCTGGAAGCCTCTCCAAGAAGAAGTTTTCTTTACAAACAGCAAGACATTTATATGAAGAAAAGAGGTGCTGCTAAGGCCCCAGTCTTGCAATCTCTAGTTAAGGCATTTTTCCTGAACTGGACTGGCTTCCAGACCTGGACTGCTTAAATTAAAAATAGAAGTAGTCTACAATACTGAAATCACATTTTCCTTTAGAATTCCAAAACATTAAAAGAAAACTCCATTATCTTGTTCTATTAAAGGAGTGCACAGCTGTCTCTCTCAATGCAACGAGTTTATTTGCTGTATCTTCAACAGCAGCCACCTTCATGAATAGTCTGGTTTGAGTGACCCAGAAACATACAAAGCTGTTTCATGATGGAGGAGTCAGTATTTCTTGAATATACAACTAACTGCAATTTCATTAGTGTTCAACCAAAACACTACAGGAGTTACCTCTTCTGTAGATTCCAGCCTTTACAAAGCTCACCATTCATTTGCTGCAGAACAGCAACAGAAAACTTAATGATCACTTCAGAAAATGAGCTAATATAAAGCTATTCTGACCATTTTCACTATTCTATTGTGCAAACTTGTCATCTCACTGAAATGGAAAGACTTGAATAAAGGTTAACTTAATTAATTAAACATACGTATTATTTTCTCTGCGCTTTTCACTCTGAGCTTGACATGCAATTCTATAACTATTAAATAAGCAATGAACACTATTCCATTTAATGAAAAAAATTACTTAAATTACAGATTAGTGAATCTCAGCTACTCATTTCCCCCAGAACACCTCCAATACTGCACAGAATTAACATAGTCTCCATTAGAATTCCTTTATCTAAAATAAAACTAGAAACTATGTATTACAAAACAAGATCCACAGATAACAAATATTAAGATCTGAAAAGATCTATTCAGCTGAAATTAACACATTTCTATAAATCAAAGCAAAATTCATCCTCACGTTCATTCCTGTTACAGAATTGTCACCTCGATAGCCAATAAAAAGAAAGAACTAATGAGGTATTTCAGTATCTCCCAAAGAAATATTTTCAGCTCTGTTTTTCTTTTAAGTGCTTGAAAGGAAAAGAGTAATGAATTACTCCCACACAGTCTTTTTATTATTCTGTTATAGCAACAAGAGAGTTACACCAAGTCTTTATTTTTCACACACTCCAAAATATTTTTTTGTGCCACTGAAACAATGACAAAGGAAGCAGACAGGAAGGACAGTTATTTATCAGCACCAGGGAAGTGCTGCTTGAAGTAGCAAATGTCCTTGTTTCTACTAATGGGTAACAGGGTGAGATGACAGATGTATTGGGTAAATATCTGAGAGCTCTGCTCTAATACGCAGACAACAATCCAAGATACCTTGGAAGTAAGTTTCCACAAGAGACAAGGATCTAGACTTCTACCAAAAATCAGGTCATTCAGGTGTATCTTGTTGATTTTCCAGGACTACTTCTCCCTGTTAGAATGAACATCCCCTAATGGAGATGAGCAGGCATCCTCTAACCCTGAAAGTACCCACATTCACCACGGGGGCCATGGATTTGAGATGGGGAAGACAAATCTGTTACAGTCCAGCAATAACAAGCTGGAAACTTGAAGAAAGGACTGAGAGATCTCACTGGTCACTCAACTGCACAGAGAGTATGCCCTGGACCTGAAATTGTTTTAAACAGGTCAGTAAAATCATAATCACTTCTTTCATGACCTACACAATAATATTTAGAAGAAAATTAATTAGAGGCACATCCAACAGATCAATGTATGTAACAGGCAGGCTAAAGAGACTTAAGGACTAGAATAGATTTATTAGTACATTTTTTTGTACCTGGAACTAAAAGATCAGCCTTGAGTAACCACAACCTGGACAGTTTTGAGGATATCCTCCCAGGCCTCTCCTGAGAAATGTTCCAAATCATTGGGACACAGGACCCTTGAGCACTCACACAGATGCAAAAGAAGGGAATGAGCCTTTTCTGACAGTCCAAATGCTTTCTAAGAGAGAAGTCAGGTGTCTGATCACTTACTGAAGTATGATCACAACCATGACCGTGGGGTATGTGAGGCTTAAGCACACACACAATCAACAGCAGCTGAAAAACATTTCATAAAGAGCTTGTGATCGTGCCTGGGCCAGAGCACTGTCACTTACCCACCAACCACCAGAAGAGGGTCAGAAAGCTATGTATCTATCCAGTCACATGGAAGGCATGACTGATGACGATAAATCTGGTGAATTTATGCTGCAGCCTTGTGTTTTTAAGTAACATATGCATGAATAGCAGTCTTGACTCAATAAGAACCAAAAAAGTTGAGTTACAAAGTACACAGAAAGGAATCTGGCACAGAATGACCTCCTCAAGCAGCAAAACCAGCTCAGTAACATAAAAACTCTCCACATGAATGCAAAAATAAAGGCTTTTGGACACTCTGTTTTAAAGATAAGTATCATTATCTTGTATTCATTCTGGATGTTTCAAATAGTTTCTGTAAAATCTTCTTCCCTTGAGATAAGAGGCCATTACTAAAGCCCAATGGATTAGAAGACCCAGAAAAAGTTTGTCTGCAGATGTCTTATGAAAACAAATTCCTGAAAAGCAGCAGGAAAACACATGGCAGAGATGGCAGAAAGCCAACAAAAAGCTAAGAGCTGCTGGTCACGGTGTCATAGTGAGAGGCATTTTAAATTGTAATTCCAGATCAGAGAATCATCTATAATCTGCCACCAAAGCTATGGAGAAAATTGAGAGATGAGACTGGAAGGGAAATAAGGCACTCCTTTCCAAAATTTTCAAAACATTTTGGAAAGTAGAGATTGAGATTGACATACCAGCTACTAAATGTAAGTTCACCTATGGTAGCTTTGCCAGTGATGGTAACCCAAGGACTCTATCAAGATTTGCAAGGAAGCTGTGGGAGCAGGAAGTCATTCAAAGACACATGCACTTAGTTCTGCCACACATCTTTGACCCTGTTGGAGACTCTGAAAGCATGGAATCAATCTATGCCTGAAGAAAAATCCTCAGTTACTCGCTGAAATTCAAAAGTTCAGTTATGTAAGTGATGAAAAAAAGATCCTGTTTCTAGATTTTGGTATACAGGCAATGTCAGAAAAACAGGAAGCTCCTGTTCATATCACCACTTCTTTGAGATTGATATTCCAGATCCAATCCTTGGAAATAGGTCACTAAAAGAGTAGAATCTGGGATGGAGATTTTGAGGATATGCTAATGTCACATTATCTTAAAAATGCTTACTAATGCACATGGGCCATTAGCCTTGGGAAAGATGTAAAATTAAGAAAGCAGCAATACCATTCAAATGAACAAGATGAACAGTAGAAATTACAACACTACACTTTTGTTTTTCAGTATCTGTCTCTGATTCAGAAGATCTTAAGGCATTTTTACCGTGCAGGGATAGAGAAGCGTAGAAAACCACATTTCAGAATAAAAACTGTGTAGAAATACTTGCAAATTAAATGCCTCTTTTTACTTTCATCAGAGCTTTCCTTTTAAAAAAGAATCAATAAAGCTTCAGAAGAGTAAACCATGTGTGGTTTGTTCTTCCTGCATCAGCATCAGTGCCAATTAAATTCTGAACCCTAAATCTTTATTGTTTCCTATTAGCTGCTAACTAGAAGGAACACTGTGATTTTCTGAGATCCCAGGCTGAGACTTGCTGTAGCAGCAGTTAGAAAAAAATGATCTTGTTTTGACTTGTCTGCTGGGTAAACTTGACATTGAAGCTACATGGTGGAAAATAAATACATAATACCAAGATGTTAATTTTACAGCAACACTTAACTCTTGTGACCACAATTAACACTCAGGGAGGGGAAAAAAAAAAGCCATTGACAGGTCTGCCTGGCTCCTGCTTCTGCACTGCTTCCCAGGCTCCCTCTCTGAGCAGTGGCTCAGCTCCTGCTCAAGCCAGGCTGGCACTGACCCCAGGGGCTGCCTTCAAAGCAGCACGAGGGGAGGAAGAGAGGAGCAGGATGACAGGGAGTTAAATACAGCTGTAAAATGACTTTGACTCCCAGCTAGGATAAAAAACAAATCTAAGAGCAAAGGGTTGCTGAGACCAGCTCATCCTCTCCTCCTCCCTCTCCTGCCCTCGAGCTCTGGGAACACCTCTACGAGGAGAGCGGCAGGACACGAGTTCCAGAGAACAACAACAGTTCTGCAGGAACTATATCCTAGTTCTGAAGCAGAATTGGCCTTCAAATTATGATGCTACAAGGTCATTTTTTATAAAATTACCAAAAAAGGTGCATTTTGAGAATAGAGCTGTTCATCTCACATAAACATTGCTCCAAATCCCTCACTCCACTCCCTGAGAGCACAGAACCACTGCTGCAACACTGAACTTCTCCAAAATACCATGAACCTCATGATATGGTAGAGTATTTTCACATCTTTTCTATAACAGTGACATTTATCACTACACTGGAAAAAGAACTAAAAAGAAAACCCCAACTAGTCGTAAGATTAATAGTGGAAAAACATGGATAGCATGCTTATAGAAACTAACAGTGTAAGCATGTTTCTATTTATGATATGAACACTAAACTTATTAGTAATTTCTAATGTATCAATGTATTACTTTCTAGCAAGTCCTAATAGTACACTTAAATTGCCAAGCAGTCAAAGAAGAGAGTGCAAAACAGACTTTTTTTCATCTTATTCCAACTGCATTACAGTAAGCTGGCAACGATTCAGAAATGGGAGGACAAAACAATGCAAGGAATTGAGAAAGAGCTTTTAAAAAGTCTGAGCAGCTGATTTTTTTTTTGTCTGTGGAACCATCCAAAGTCAAAGGATGGATCCAAAGTCCTTTTGGTTGAAGAAGAAAGTCATCCTGGAAAGAAATCCCTGAGGGGACAATAAAACCTTGAAGAATTTGCCAGCTTTTTTTACTTACTCATTAATATAATAAAGGTAACAATTTGCTACATGAAATCAATGAAGACTGTGGAAGGTCATCGAACCAAAATGGCAACCTCAAGAAATGCCAACTAACTACTGACCAAACCCAACCAGGTTCAAGGATATAAATGCCTATCAAACGTTAATAATTAAGTTATAAATCCCTTTAAATCAATATCTTCAGAAGACTAATTCAAAATTATTAAAGAAGCAGATAACATTCAGAATTAAAATACAGAGCACATAATATGTAAACATCAAGCACAAAATATTATTAATTGTTATATACTTCTCATGTATTTGCACTACACTCATATTTCAAATGCAAATATTAATTTGGAGAGAAATATCTACTGTATATGCACACACTGAAACAGTTTGCTCAGCTATACTGCATCAATGGTTATTTGACAAGTTATAGCACCACAAGCTGCTCATTTACATATTCAGCTATTCTGTCTGGTTTTTCCTTGAGAATAAATTAATAAAACAACTATTTGACAGATCCATACTAACAGCTTCTCCTCTGAACCACAAGGATACTCAGAGTTATGCAAATTCAGTGTATAAAATACACACCAACAAAATGACATCAAAAATGTAAAAATAACTCCTTTCTAAATCCTAGGAACGTGTAATATTTTTTAACTATGACAATTAACACCAGCAATAAAAATTTAGTTGACAGAAAGAACTTCCACTTGATATTCATATAATAATCAGTGAAAATTCAGTCTCTGAAATACTAAAGTGCATTATACTGACACACAAGAACAGTTTTCAAGTATAATTCAACACAGAAGCACTCTGCAAAGAGAAGTGTAAAAAGAAAAATACTTTAAAAGTTTCTGACTTACAGTATTTTTTTTCTGTACTGTATTGTAAGGAGAAAACAGTATTTAGAAAGTTAGGCCAGATATTGATATTTCATTTAAACAAACAGCAATGAAGAAATTCTTAAAATTCTGTTCATTAAAACCTGCAAAAGTCAATAAAACAGAAGATGAAAAGCAGAAATGAGAAAGTAGTACAACACGTATGTGGACTACCAAAAAAATTAAAGAAACAGAAGGAAAAATAAACCTTTAAAAGAAGATGAAAAATCAGAACAAGACGCTGTTTACTAAAAAAGCAAAAGGACCTATAGAGTTAAAAATACAGTTGAGTGACTGTCAGATTTTGTAAGTCATATCTGAGTGATCCTAGATCTGACCTATAAACTGACACAAGGCAAAAGACACAAAATGAGAACTGAAATTGGATTTTCAGTTCTCATCTGATACCAACGTCTTGAGACAACAGATGCTTATTTAGGACTACGCTAAAACTATCCCCTACTTCAAACAGTTTGCACTTAGGCTGCAGAATAAACATTTAATTTCCAAGTTTTATTGTTCCTTGCTTCAAACTGATCTTAAGAAAAAAAAATTAACAAAACACAATGCTAATGTAGTTCTCTATGGGAAAAACTGTTTCTTTTGGGGTATTTTAAAGGCTCATCTTACTGCTCATGGTGATTCTTTGCATGGCTACTCTGCAGTGAGTTGAAAACACCCAGCACATGCACTTTTCACTAAATCTTTCATTTATTTGTTCCTATTCAAGAAGAATTCTACCACCTCTGTTTACAAAATTATTTTTAAAATGACACTGTTTCTGCTACAATGGAGGTTCCCCTATGCTACAAGATTTGAAAATACTGATCTGCACCAAGGGACTGATGCAGATCCAGCCCTTGTAAAATGGAACTGCATTAGTGTTTCACTTCAAACACACACTCCTGATCTTGAGCCTCCCACCTGTCCAATTTACTACACACTTCAGCTTGCAGGACAAAACAGTCTGAGCAGGCAAACCAATTACTACTAAGACCAAAGTAAAAGAGAAGATGCACAGTTTTGAAATTTCAATTAATAAGAAACATTCAATCCACAGGACCAGCTAGAAATGGTCACTGTTAAAATGCCAGAAAAGATAAAGAGCAGAGATCTTTCCCACCACCTGGTTTTCTCTGCAGACCTCTTAATGCAGTGTCCTCTGTGCTAAAGCAGCCACAGCTGGGAACTACAACTTCTTGGGAAGATTTAAGGAGGAGAGTGAAGGCATCT
The DNA here is from genome assembly GCA_013398115.1 of Falcunculus frontatus. Classification (NCBI taxonomy): domain Eukaryota; kingdom Metazoa; phylum Chordata; class Aves; order Passeriformes; genus Falcunculus; species Falcunculus frontatus. The sequence continues at coordinate 103,955 of VZRV01007175.1, forward strand.
TCATAGCAATTCAAGTTTCATCTCAGTCTATTAGTCTTAGTTCATCAAAAAAAGAAACTTCCAGCTCACCCCAAACCTCACAGAATGATCTAGAGAATTTATATATTTTCCACTGGCTTCATGAGAGCCCTCCTTGAAAAATTACCGTGGATCTGCCCGACTTGGCAGTTTACCTTCTGTATCAGGGTGTGAAGTTTCACTGTATTGCTTTGTACTACAAAAAAAGTGTCCTCTTCCACTCTTCTGTTGCTGCTTTTTGTGAATGTCAGAGCTTCTCCATTTTGTTTGCCTTAGTCCTGGCCTAAGCTGCCCTGTGGTCAGAGCTCTCAGCTGCAGTCTGGTCTTTTCTCTGCCAGCCCAAGGTCAATGCAAAGAATAAAAAAGAGCCAAGACCTTTTAAGCAGAGTGGGTGAAAGAGACTGTTAGTTATAGGTGAAATTGTCAACACACAAAACCATCCCTAGATTAATCCAAGAACTTCTTACACTCCTCACTTCTGAATTATTCAGGAATAAGTCCTTCTTGCCTTAAAAGAGGAACTTTGTGAGCAAGTGCAAACAGAAGTTTATGCAAGACACAGAGTGAAGATGGTGAACTGAAATTCAGCTTACAGGAAAATTAATAGCAGGACACAAACACAGCTCACAATGTTTCTTAAGCAAGAGTTACTGTATTACAGTTGCTGAGTTCAGTAAAAGGTAGCTTGTCATCAGAAATGAATGAAATAAGACCAGTATAAAACCTTTCTGTTTCTCCTGAAAGAAACTGCAGAGATATTTGGGGTGTTGTATTTTGCCCTGATGCTGTGAACAAAAGAACTGAAATTAAGTCAGTCCTTGGGTTGTTGGGGTTGGAGTAAGCTCTGCCATGTGATACGAGACAGACACACTTACTGCTATTTTATTAGTACATATTTCTAGGAAGGAGATCTCTCTTCCTTACATAGAAATTGTAGAAAAATAGTAAAAAAATCCTTGTTCTTTGTAATCCTCTTTCAGACTTTTTCTTTTTAACCTGACACAGTAAAAAGTGATTCATAACCAGGAGTGTGCTCATTCATAAAGTTCTAATTCCCTAAATATGATAAGAACAAACAACATAATAAAGCAACAACAAAAAGTCTTCAATCATAGTTCAACCCCCTTTCCAGGCAGTACCCACCCCAAGGCTCTTTTCCTAAGCTTTTCACAGGGCCACATAACCAGGCCCTGCTCTGAATGGTGTTTTCTTAATACTGCTGCTTGTCCTACTTTCTTACCTTTACTACCTGATTTTTTTTGTTTTTTAAATCTTTTTATCAGTCAAACAATACTTTATATAACAGTAGCAACAGGAATCTCAATGTCATTTTGTTTGGGGCAGTCACACATGTGTTTTTGGGGTGAGAAAGCAGCTGGTTTGGGTCACTCATGGTCTGAGGAGAAGCACATCAAGCCAGAAACCACCGAACCACAGTGGAAACACTGGACATTTGTGCTAGGTCTTGTGGGGTTGTCAGGTTGTTTGTTTTCCTAGGGTGGACATCAAAATGTTGTCTATTTAAATCTGAGCTCAAGAGAAGCAGAAAAATGACCAACAGATTTATTTTTTTCCTGCAAGCTCCATCAATATTGCAAAACAGAAGAGTGCACTGAACGCAGAGCTCCTCTCCTTTTTCCTATGTACAGGAGCAAGTTCTACAGAACTGGGAATTAATCTCTGGTCAGCAAGTGGATGATCTGACCAAAAATGGGCAGATTTCATACAGGAAGACACTTGTGTGCTCATGTCCTTCTGTGAACATTGTCCTCAGAGGGCCTTCACATTGTTCAAGATCAACTCTTTGCTGATATGACACGCAGGTAACCACAAACTTCATTCAAGTTGACAGATCTTGTGGCAGCTGCTCCTTTTCTGGAAGATTTGGTTTTCCTTTCCTTTCTTTTCAAGCCCAGTTTGCCCCTATGGCTTTGTCTAGCTGTGTTTTAATTAGCTTGCCTTCACCATACCCGGAGGAGGTCGAACTTGAGAAACATCTGTACCCTATTTTTATTTATTTCTATGTCCCCACAACAGTGGATGCAGTCTCAAATAACTTCCTGTGCCACGCTCACTGTGATGCTCCTCTGGTTGGAAACTGGGTGGTTTGATTTGTCTATACATTAAATTGGTTATTTACACTATAAGTTTGTATCATTTCCGCTGTCCACCATCACCCCTGTGTAACTTCCAGCATCACTGCTTTCAAAACAAGGTAAGAGTAAGTTCACTTTGGTCTGCTAATCTAGGCAGGGAAAAATAAAAGTAGATTTGAGGCTTGGTACAAACCCAAAAATTGTGATCAAACTATATAGTTAGTAAATTGTTTGTCTAAATCTTTCATGTGTGATGAAAGATTATTATCATAATTCATTAGCAAATTACAGACTTTGTAATGCAGGCAGTCACAAATTTGGCTTTGTATCAATCAGTTGAGACCAGCTGGGTAGAAATTAACACAACTCTGGGATACATAAAATGAAGTCCTCTTTCATTTTTAATTCACTGGAAACTTTGAAGGAAAGAAATGGAAGCCCTTTCAAAAATGTCAATTTTCCCTGCTTTTTGTAAATCATTCCATTTCACTGTAGAGATACAGAGATACAAATAAACATACATGGGATGTATGTAACTGAATACCACAGAAACTGCTCAATCAAAATAAATTTAATATAAAGGATATGTAAAGAAAAGCAGCGCAGTTTAAAAAATCCCCTTCTCTCATTATTTCTGAGACAGTCATACACATCAGTGACCACCAGAATTATTAAACAAACACAAAAGCTAATAGCCAAGCTACTCACAAGATACAATATTGTCAAAATTCCTGCCCTGAGCTTTCCCAGTCTAAAAAATGACCTTGTACAAAAATGCTTGTTTTGATTATGTCTCCTTTTGCCTAAGCTACAAGGCTGTGTATAGTGACAGCTGCATTTGGGAGCAACTTAAAACAAATTTTATCTTAGTGGCACCTAATCCAGAGACTGGTACAAGCAGCATGGAAAAGTCAGTGTCAAAATTAAACAATGAAGGCCTTTCTAGGAACAGATGCTTTTTCCCTGCAGCTGTAAAAACCTTAAAACAATCCTATGCCCCACTGTCTGGTCACGCAACTACCACAAAGCAAGGCATAAATTTTGCCACTTATTGCAAATATTTGCCAAGAGCTGCTATAACCCTTTTTAAAAACAGTAACAGGGATTTCTTGCGGGTGATTATGAGGCCATTTTATCCTTTAAATGAGTGCAAAGCTCTGCAATTTATGCCCACGATTCCTGGTACAAAAACAAAAGGATAACTTTTCAAGTTCATGTTTTATACAGATATAGGAATGTAACTGAAAAACCCTAAGAAACAGGTTTACAGAGATGATGCCTGTGTCACTAAAATGCTATGGATGGGATAAACATTATTAATTCACAGTTGAAACAGCAACTGAGTGTTTTCTTTGCATAGTAATTACAAAGCAACTATCACTGCACTGCTGCTTCAAGATTCTGTTGACCATTTTGGTGTTGTAACTCCACAACCATTACTTTAAATATACTTATCACCACAACTATCTAAAAAATTACCTCTTTCTATTTAGTGATTGCAGTGATAAACTTCAAGCTGAAATATCAACTCTTAGGAAACAACTTCTGTAACTTAATGAATATAAGCAAATCCTCAGTTCCCAATTAAGTGAGCAATTTACAATGTCAAGAATGTAGTTACACTCCATATGAACTGATGGGGATTTTAGATTAGCTTCTGTTGTGTATTTAAAAGTGATAGCACCAACATGATTTACATAAGTAAAATATTTTCAAATATTTTCTCACCAAGCAAGCATCTAAAATTGTGAAGTGTTTCCTTTCCTACCCAAGTTAAAAAAAAAAAAAAAAAAAATCAACTTTTCCAGAACAACAGTTCATTAGCACCTCACTATTTATAAGTATAATTGGGTTGTTTGATGAGAAAACATGAGAGAACACTGTGCCTACTATAATTTGCACAAATATAAATTTCATTGTTTGAAAACAAATCAGCAATTCAACGAATGTGGTTTTTTTAATATAAGTGTATATCATGCAATAATAGAAGTGATCATGTTATAGTTAACAAAGGATAGAAAGGTTAAATCACATTCTAAACCACTTCAATTTACAAGCTGTAAATTAATTTTTTTTAATTGCAAAAAAATGCTAACTTGAATTTTTCATTTGTTATTCAACTAAATACAATTCACACAGATAACAGCACTGTGCTATTTAGCTACAGAGTGCTGCTTTCCCACTCTGAACAGCATAGGAGCTGGGGACATAGCTGTTTAATACGTTCATAAAGCTGCTTAGGTTTTCTTGTCATTTCATGCTAACACCTTTTTAATAGCTAGCATTATGATAGAAGCCTTGCATAAAAATCCACCACCCCGAAAGTAAAACACAGCAAATATTCAAAATCAGAATAGCAAGCGATGGTTTTAATTGCAGTTTTTAAAAAATTCAGGGTTTTAAATTAGGTCTTGATCCCCAAAATCCTTAGCATCCTTAAATTACATGAGCAAAGCCATTCAATTCAACACGATTACTTCTAAAATAAGGACAACTCACATGACTGAGCATTTACAGAGCCAAACCCATAACCAAAATCATAACGATGACTCCTCATTATTTTCAAATTCAAATAAATTGATCCTTATCCTTTTGAGAGTTTCTCTCCAACCCAACTTACACTTACGGATGGAGGGGAATAGAGACAGAGAAGGAGAGAAAGGAAGAAGAGATATAAACACACACACACTAAACTGAGTGCTGACAAACCGAACGTTAACAGATGTGTGACTTCTAATTAGTTATAATAATCTGTGCTATTGGAACCTGCCTCACCTTCCCTTGCAAATCAAACAGCTTCCTTGGGAGTTTTAAACTCTCTGGGTGCTTCTAAATTTATGCAAGGAAAAAAAACCTTGCTTTCGGCAAATTTTAGATAAACTACAGTGATAACTTTATGAAAGGAAAATATTAAATTATAATTATCCTAAACAGACACAGTCTTGTGAAACTAACCCTACATTCATATGAAAATACAAAGCATTGACTATAATGAATTTGATTCATCCTTGGACACAAAGCTTTACCACAGTAAACTCAGTCAACTGTTGCTCTTGCTTTTATATTCATAGTACTTAAATAGCGCACTTTAAAACAAAAAAACCTCCAATTGGCTTTTCATACATCCACCCTCCCCAAAAATAACGCACTTGAAAAACCCAAATGATATGAAAAGGCTTCAAGGCCTCTTTTCTCCTTTTCACAGCACTTTTTTTTTTATTTCTGTTTGCAGTAATCTGCCTTTCACTTTCTCATTGCTACAGAACAAACGAGGAGGCTCAGCACTTTGAAAAGGGGGCTCAATGTGTAATGGGTCCACTAGAATTAATTTAGTTGCACCAAATCCATTGAGTAGTGAGGTTTTTTTCTCTTCTCAAATCATTTTGAGTCGGATGCAGCCCCCAGCCTTTGTAATTCTAGTAAAGCACTTAAAGTGCACAGTAGGTGTTCATCAGGACCATCTGGTCAAAAGCAAAACAAGCTGCTGATTTTGCCTTTGAATAGAATGAAGCAAGTGTGAATTAGTCTCTTCAATTAGCACTATTACAACCTGTCAAGTGCATATTGTAAAACAGGATTATTACAGTATTGGTCACCAGTGCAATTATTTACTCTCTGCCTTTTCTTGCATATAAAAATCTCCATGTTTACTAGTTTTTAATAACTGAAGATCGTTTCTTTAATGATATGCACGTCCAAACCCACCAAAATCAAATTACAGGTTATGAAACATATTCTGTCAGGAATATATTAAGTTTCATAATTAAGTGAGAAGTAGTGCCCTTTCTTTATCTCTTATTGCTGTTTCTGTTGCAGAAAAAGAAAGATAGTTATATGCCTTTTTCAATGGGATATCTTTGAAACAGAACTCTTCAGTCAGGTATTGAGATGTTTTAAGTGACTAATAAAGTTATCCCTGTTGAACAGGTACCTAAAATGTATTTTCTCTTTATTTCCCAAGGAACTTCCTTTTCATATAATTCTCAACACATCACCACTTACAAGAAGTTTATCAAGGATTTCTTTCAGCAAATACATTTTACTTTAGGAATGTGCTGGTTTTCTAGAATACAAAGGCAAAAAACCAAATCAAGAAGTTGATTCAGCTTTTTAAAAATAGATTTTTCTCTCCTTGCTGAAAAAGTCAAAGCCTGGCTTGCTAGCAGGTCCTCATTTACCACTGTAGAACACTGAGGCTATCACAGTGATGTTTAAATTACGTATACTGCTGTTACGCATTGCTAAAAATTGAATATAATTTTAACATGACAGATTTCTTTAAGAAGCAAACAAAATGTTCAAGTTTCACAAAACCATATGGCTCTTGAGTACAATGAGTATAGCAATGTATTTTAATAGCTTGACTAAGACTATTTGAACAATAGAAGGTTTGTGCACCTCCTATTAAATACCAAAACGTGGCAGTTACTGATTTTTATTACAATAATAGTTTTCAACAATTTTAAAGCAAGTACAAAACGCCAAAATATAAAACAGCTGTTTCTGAAAATATTAAAGTATGTACCATATTTGGGTATGTCTATATTCTGGCAAATGTATTTTACTGTAATTATTTAGCTACAGCATAAAAGAGTAACGTTGTTTATATATGCATTTCATGTCTCCATGTCAGTGTCTGACGTTTACTTTGAATGATCTCACTCACCAACAACTGGCTTGAAAATATTTTGTTCAGATACCAAAAAACAGATCTGAAAAAGGTACAAGACCTTCAGACAGACTATTTTTCTGCCTGCTGCAGGTAATTCATCTGCTTACCTATATTTATATATTACATTTATTAAGGCCTTTTAAATGAGGCTTCTGCCTGCATGTTCATAATGGTGATTTTGCATCTTGTTTAACATTCATCCACTTACGAAAAAAGTTTAAAGAAATTCATCACAAAGGATTTGATTAGGGTCTGTCAACACAGAATTTACAGTTTATCTCAGCCCAGGCCGTTGTGTGCACAAATAGTTCCTCCTCCTGCCTGGAGGGCTATTGGATACATTGCTTTCCATATTCCACCTTAGCCAGTGAGTCTGTAGGGAACAGAGAACAAATATATTACCTAGCACAGGTGACAGGGATGCTGAGCAGGCAGCCTCTGCTTAAGTTATTGGCTAAAGGAACGGAATAAAGAGCAGAGGCAGCTATGCACAGGCAGCCAGTATTTAAAGACCCATCTTCTCTGCATTGTTTGCACAGATTTTATGTTTTACCAAGAATTCCAGTGCCCAGTACATGCTTTACACAGTATTCTCAACTGGAATTTCCAGCAGGTACAAAATAAGATCACCAATCTGTGAGTGGACTGAGGGTTCTGCATATTTAACTCATCCATCCTTTAGCAGCCACAGCTTGTGTACACTGGATATCTTTGTAATCCCGCACACAGGAATCACAAAAAGCCTTCAAAGTCTGTATCAAAAGAGTAAAATAGACAAATGCAAAGTCTTTGTTTTTAATGGAGCAATCCAGTTTCTTAAAAATGTTTGATTTTTTTTTCTATGTCACTGACTAAAACAAAAAGTGTAGAGCACATTATTGTGACAAGAACCCAGGTCCATTAAGTTTTTCACAAATTAGTTTGTGTGCTCCAGGATCAGAACACAAACTTGCTTTTAACACACATTTAAATATTCCCCCCTCTGAAAAAGGCTTTCCTTCATTTCTGTCAAATAATATAACAACAACTTGCAAAAATGAAAAGTAGTAGCAATGTTCATTTCTAAATGAGAACAAGTTGGTAAGAATAGATAGAAAAGAAATTATCTTGAATGTGGCAATGCCTTGTAATAATTTAGCACAGAGCTCCTCAAACCTAAAGTTAAAAAAAATCTCTCCAGTTGCAGACAGCCTCTACAAATTATCTTAGCAGAATAAAGAACAAGTCTTCAGACAGAAAACTCCTTTTAGCCTTGCATTAGGAGTTCAATTTGTCAAATTGTCTTTATTTAACCATCTAATACACTGGAAATGTATTCATTTACAGTCTCCAAACTGGCACAAAACCTACCCATTTCCAATTTAAAATGCAGATCATGGAAAAAAGTAACCATGATATTCCCCAGAACAGTATCTGCCCAGAATTAATTTAATACTGCAATTTTACAAGAACAAACAGATGTCAGAAACCTGTGACACAGATTAATTTGCAATTTAGACCATCGTGTTATTATTAACTTTCCAAGTTAACTACTCCCCTGCCCAACTCAAAAAAAAAATTAAATCGAATATACAGAATTTTTTACAAGTTGCATTTAATTTTTTATTTCATTTCCAAAGAGTCTATATAAGTTCATGATCCCAAAACAATATAACTGAATGTAACTTACATTTTTTTAAGATGAGAAATCAGCTCTTAATATGTAAAGAGTTAAATATTTTGATAAAGAATGTTAAAAAAAAAAAGGCATTTTCAAGTACCATCCAAAATGCAACTATTAAAATAATATGCAAGAAATTGTGGAAGCAGATATGAGCACTATGGCATCAGGCTTCTCTCAGATAATTTTTTGTCGCATGGTTTCCCCATTAAATACCATGATTTCTTTGAAAAAACAATTCATCCAAATATCATTTACTATTAAACATGCATTCTAAACAATAAAAAACCCAGAGAACTGCAGCAGTAGTAGTCAAGCAAAACGCAGTAGTGAGCTCACTGGATTTTGCATTTAATCCATTGCAAAATATTTCTGCCTTCTGAAAGGGTGGTGGGGTTGAGGTTTTGGTGTGAGTTTGGGGGGTTTTTGAGACCCTTGGAAAAAATATCTATTCCTTAAAATTCACAGTACTAATAACAACAACACACTGAACCAGTAGCCCTTGAGAGACAGTTGCACCCAACTGTGGCAAGAAGTAGAACATTTCTAGAATCTTAAATATTTCTTTTAATAATTGATGTAGTCATTTTGAATCTTTCTGCATAGGATATGGCGTGTGAGTAGATTGCATTAACACTGCTTAAACATTTCAACTTGTCAGTATGGCCAAGTCGATTTCTGAAATATTTGCAGTATTTTCCCATCGAAACAGTAATAAAGGTAGAATAAATATATGCCACTGCTTTATAATCACTGAACATTAATGAATATTTTATGTCTTTTTAAATCTCCCTGTTTAATTTAAAAGGGTGAAATTAAGTCTCCTCCCTGCAATATGCCAATTATCTGTAAATCAAACAATAACTTGGCCATTATAGTCCTTTTTGTTAATATACCAGAAGCTAATATGAAAACACTGAGCGGCATTTTTAGGTAATAATTGAATAGTCCTTCCTGCCCTCTTGTGGTTGGCAACTGCATCACTGAGCTTCTCCACCGTTACAAAAATACACCAGGAGGAAAGTAAACTATTAATTTGTTTAAGTGTGAACAGGAGAGTGAAGAGAAAAAAAAATTTAACAGTCCCTGGAGAGGACAGAGACAAAGGAGACGAGGAACGATACCCCTGATTCCTCCAAACCACAAGGACTGCCTAGATTTGTTACAATGATCACTCTATGCTAAAAGAAAAAAAAAATTAAATTAAGAAGCCATTAGGGAGTTAACATTCAAAACAGTGCTTGTTTTCTATAATTAGACAAATGTTCACCAACCCTTTTACCTCAGCCAAATCCCCAGGGATTTCCAGGAGACTTTGCACAGACAGAGACGTTCACCTGTTCAGCATCAGCTGCACAACGAGGGCTGCAGAGCTCTTTTCAATTTAGCCCCTGAATTGGTCTTCACGATTTTATACACTCTATTGGGTCTGATACTTAGATACAAGAAAGGCAAAGAAAGGTTTTCTGCTCATGCTGGCTACAGGGTGGTAGGGTTTTTATTTTGGTTGTTTAAGGGGAAAATCAGAATTAACTTTTAAATGACGTTGATTTCATATGGCAACATGTTGACTGTAACCTGCCATTACCAACAAACAGGAAAATTTCAGTGCATGGAAAGGCAGCCCAGATCACCTTGTCACAGCTTTCTGGTTCCTTCAAGCCTGGTAAGACCCAACAGCAAAGAGGCAAATGATATGGCACTGATAAAAACCAAACAGATAATATATATGTATGTGTTTTCTTTTAGAATCTCTCCATTTTAAAATTAAAACCACATATCTGGATGATTTATTTCCATAAACATTCAAATTCTTTATAATTGTAGACAGTCAAAGCTCAGTCCCTCAAAAGTCAAACTGGTACAAGTATGTTTGGTTATCTGTATCACCACAAAAAGCAAAACAGAACTTACTATAGTAGATCTAAAAATAAGAAGTAGAAAACAGGCTTTCACATGGGGAAAAATCAGAATTTAGCTCCTAAGAATAACAGGATTCACAATCAAAACAGTTAATGATCATTTTTCATTGTTGTATGAGATACTACTTCCACAGCTAATATTACAGAACTTGAATTAATTCTGTCTATGTCAGCACGTGACACGAAAAACTTCAATAAAATCTGTTCAACCCTAAAAGACTGAGAGAAGTGTCAGACCAATAATAGCAAACATACATTTAATCTGAAAAGCAAACATTTAATCTTAATATTTTGTAATGTGAATTCTGAAGATTCACATTTCTAGGTTGTTTGTCAAGTTTCCAGAAGGCAGTGGGTTATGTGGAAAATAATATCCACAACATCTGGCATTAGATATACCATGGAGCACTAGACAACAACCTTTGGGCTTGGAAAGGAGTTTTAAAAATATGCAAGGGACTGCTTGTTCTGAATTCAGAGAGTCCAGAGTCACATCAGAGATATTTGTTCCTTCAGGACTTAATTCTGCCGAAGTTCTCTCCAATATCACCCCTTGCTGGCCATTCCATAGAACGGCAGCAAAGTCCATTATACACAAAACCATTTGGCTACCAGACCAGTAGGAATTACAGCACTCCAAGAACAACCAGCAGTGGTTGAGGTGCCTACAAAATGGAGATGGAGCTGGTTAAAAGAAAGGAAGACAGAGGGAGCTTCGAGGGGCTTCAAGTAAAGTGCAATTTGAATAACTCAATAAATGCTGTTTGTGTATTTTGCTACTACAATGCAAAAAGAAACATCCTTTCTGTATAATTTCATAGAACACGTTTTTCTGACTGAATTCTTTAATCAATTACAGCAATTCTTGATGATCCAGTTGATTAAAAAAAAAAAAAAAGACTAATAAAATACAAGAATATCCATCAAGACTATGCAAACCCCCTTTAACAGAGCTGGCATTAGCCATAATGAGCTACATTTATTCTTCAGCTGTGAAACAGCACTCACCTCCTGAATGGTACTGCTTCCTGAGAAGTTGAGGTTGTACTCCCGCTGGACTTCTCGATGGGTGACAATCAGCATGAAGTTTTGATTTAATGACTCCTGCAGGGCCCTGAAATGGTTGAAAGAAAAACAGGAAAATCAGGGATAAGCATGTTATAGCTTGTTTTACAGTTAGATGCAAAAACCCCAGGGTACCCTAAACTCTACATGGACAAGTCCAGGCACAACATTATCATCTCTCTTTTCACTCTTAAATGCAAGGAAGCATGCTGAGAATGACCAAAGGCCATTCCTGAACCCCTTCCTTAATAAGGTGACTGCAGCCTTTAAAGCTCTTCTAATGTTAAGGATTTTCAAAATGGAGAGAGTCCCATTATCTTCACAAACATCGGGTGTATTTAGCACTCCTAATGCCATTAATAACAGTCTTGTCAGCATATTGATGACCAGACCAAATATCAAGCTATGATGCACATTAAGAACTGATGGCAAGCAGAACAAGGCAAAGCATGCCCTTGCTTCTCTAGGGTTACCTGAAGCAGAAACCAAATGGAAATTCTTCTGCTTAGTTTCATTCAAAGCACATAAACCCAGCTAATTAGAACTGGAAAAGTAACCACAGCAAAATTTTGCGTGTGGGTATTGAGCATTTAGAAAAGTCAGTTCTGCTCACATCATTTTAAATGTACGTTACAGAGGTTTTAATCATCAGAAATAAATTTTTAAAAATCTTAAGATACAGTTTAAACAGGCCAACTATATCTTCATGTTGTTACAAACTTGGGGATTTTGTTCTGATTTTCCAGGTAGCAAAACACCCGGATGTTAAAAAGGCATCCCGTTTGCTTAATTAGGTACAAAATCATGCAGCTATCTACTTTTCAAAGTAGAAGGCAGGATTTCTGTTATAGACACGGCAATTATGGCTGTGTGCAATCTTACACATGCTACAAAACTGCAGCAACACTGTACCACAGCTTGGGTTTCTAAACAATATTTACACAGACTTGACTTGTTCAGTGGCATATGAAATTTAATTGGGCCTGTTCAATGCTTTTTTTTCTTATCACATACACTTAGGAGAATGACAGATCCTGTTTTTTTCCTTCACATCTTCACTATTCCATGACACTTCAACTTGCCATTCCTCTTAGCAGTAAAGGATAAATTCTGAATGCAGATCAGCACAGCTGTATCTTACAATACAACAAGACAAGAAAGACTCCTAAATCATTTGAGAACTGATTTGTTAGTTTTAACTCCTGCTGGAATCACTGATCTGCTTCTTTGCTGCTCAGATGGGAAGGAACTCATATAATACTCACTGGATGCTTTAGCAAGAGATACACAATTTGCTTGAACATCTCAGGGAAATTTACCTTACAAAAATATCTTCACTCAGCAACTTAATTTGGTTCCCGTGACATCTCAATAATCACATGCTACAAAACAAAGTCAAGAAGTGCTATTTCTTGCCTTTTATGGTTTTTCCAACATGGCAAATAAATATAACTCATTGTCAATGCTAAGTATGATCATGTGCATGAGAGACACTACAAATGTAACTGGAGTCATCAATGCTGAACACGTAGTTTTCTGCACTTCCACAAAATCTTCTACAAAACGCCTAAAATTTTTTTAAGTACTTAACAGTCCTTCAAAAGAGGGGGAAAAAATAAAAAGAGGAGTTCTGAAAAGTTGTATGCCTATTTTCAAAGGTAATTCTGATTTGATTGCTAATAACTTTTGCATCACCATAACCATATTTTCTACTGGCAAATGTTCAGTAGCAACTAAAATACCCTGCTGGGCTTTTTCAGATTCTGATTTTTTATTTGTTTTCAGCAAATACTGGAGGCAAATGACATATTTAATTGCTCTGAAAACATTAACTACAGCATATGTGAATGGCTCTGGATTCCATACAGACTCACACAAGGTTCTGTTATAGCTAATTTTGACTCTAACTGAAAATCTGTAGATGCTAACTGATAACATGACTCATGTTTTCATTCTGTAATTGATGTAAACATAGAAGGAAACAGGCCAGTCTGATCAAACCCTCAGTCTCTCCAGTTATGCATGATACCCACACTTCAGTACAACTCAAAATACAGCTTGCTAATAAAAAGCATCCGCTCATAGGAAAAGTTTTCCACTTGGGAGAGCAGGAAGTATTTTGGAAAGGAAAAAATACTCTTCAAACAAATTTAAATGAAGTGCCTAAAAATTAAAAGCTTTAATTTTTGAAGTAACTAACAATTTTGACACCTCTACTTTTGGGATTTCTAAGCAACACAAGTTGAATGTTGTTAACAAGCAAATTCTCAGCACATATCCATCGACAGAGTGAAAAAAGAGGCTGAAAATTAAGCTTCCTAAAAAAAAAAAAACCCTGAAAAAAACCGAGGAAAAACTGGGTTTGAAAGTGTTAGCAAATATAGTGCATGGTTAATTGTTCACTTTTTCTTCAGAAAAATAACATAGGAACATTACTTCTGCTTACACAGAAATGCACTGGTCAACTGCTCCAGTCCTTGGAGCTGCTACATCAAAATCTCACACGGTCTGACAGCGGTAGGACTTGGACAGTGTCCACTAGAAAGTCAAAGAGAGGAGGAATTGATGGCACAATTGATGGGTCACTGATGCCAGCACTGGTGCCCGCCCTCCTGTGTGGGATGGGGTTGATGTGAATACACAGCCAGAGATGTCTGTCCCTCCCATTATCATTTCCTTCAGCAAAGGGGGATGCAGATTACCCCAAATTACTCGTACCAAAATATATCTCACCCAAAACTTGTATTTCAGCCATTAAGGCAATGATAAATTTTACAAGATAAATGTATTTAAAGGAAACTTCTAACTGACAGGAAGCTGAAGCTTATTTTATTTCTTTTTAGGTCCATGTAAGTATATTGAAAAGATTGACTTTGAATACAATGCACATGTCGAAAATTTTGGCTTCAGTGTTTGCAGATATTTAATTTTCCTACAAATGTTATAGCTGACTACAATCTCCCAAATAAAATAGCTGCATTAAAAGGGAAAAAAAAAATCAGGGTCAAACTATGCCCCATTAAAGTCAAGACAGATTTCCTTTTTTTGGTTTTTTCCTTCTTTTTGCTAGTTGCCACCAGTGCTAAGAGAATTCAATTAATCTGAGAATTAATTAGAGGGAAAAGAAAACTAAATTCTAGAAAGAGGACTAAAGTAGGCCACTCTTACTAGAACCATTTTTCCCCTACTGCAAACCCCAGCTTTCAAAAGCATTAGCTGATAAGTGATATATTGCCATTACAACTTTTTACCTCAGCTGGCTGATTCTGCACTCACTACACAGCACAGGAGGCAAGGGAACCTGTATTTTGGGGCACCAATCCTCCATTTGAGGTATCCTGCCTACACCCAAAAAAGGAGACCAAGAACAGACAAAAGAAAATAGATCAGAGCACGGTCATTGCTCTGACCAGTTCTAGCAAGAGACCTGGGCACTCAAAACAGATTGGTTCTATTGCTGTTAAGTGATTGCATTAATGCTTTGATTTTTTTATATGATACTTTGCTTTTTAATAGCATCTTTCTTTGAAATTTTAGTAATATTTTAGGATTTGATACCAAAAGTAAATCCTTAATCAATGATACGTAAATGCTCCTTTTCATTCCAGTTTTTATGAAATACATTCAGTATTTCCCACTAGGCAATATCTTTCTCAGTCACACAGATTTCCCCCAAAATCTCTGATTTTTATATAAACAGATATGACACAAGGTAATTAACATTTCCATTTTAAATTTACAGATTTATACAAGCTCATGTCAACAGAAGTCCAAATTTACTGTAATTACAGATTATTTACATTAAAACAAAATAAGAAATCAGTATGTAAATGTAATGTTTGTTGTAGCTAATGCAGCAGGAGGTGGTAGATTAGGTTCAAACAGCAATCAGTTAGCAAATCTGGCTAACATGTAAATGAGCAGAAGCCCTTTTGTTTACATTCTATTGCATTTTAAACTTCAGGATTTTTAAACTGTCTCATGAACAGATGTGAAAATAAAACATTAATCTTACCATTCTTATGGAAGCTTTCAAAGTAACTAAAGCAAGGCACTGCTCCTGTCCAGCTAAACAGACAGGACTAATAATTGGAGTTGCAGGTTACATCGTTCTTAATTAACACTCTGCTACAGTTGGTGATGTACAACAAGACACCACATCACCACCACTGCTCTGCAATGATCTAAAGCAGAGGCACTCAGCAATATATGGATCCATTGCTTGAAAAATGGGGGCTGTGGGGTTTTTTCTTATCCACGCAGACGATTACACTTGTTAAACAAGTTACAATCACTTAACAAAACTGCATTATTTCTAATAATCTCCATGGTATGCACCTGGGTTTTTAATGCTTTTCTACTTTCCAATGATTCATCAGGTATAATAAAGTATCTTTGAATTTCAGCTATTTAGCAAAAAAAGCTTAAAATACATTATACCCATTAAAATGACAACAGCAACAAAAAAATTATAGAAAGCATCTCCCAGAACATACAGGATAGAAAGGAGAGATGATCCGGATGACCCAGCTCCATGGCCTGACTCCCATGCTCACTCTTTTTGACGCTTCCCTCTCCTAAACCTATTTCCTGAACTGGGCATTGTCAGCCTTCAAGCAGCATCCAAGGCAACAAAGGGAAGGAATTGCACACTGAGGAAGTGATTAATCTAATCTGACAAAGCTGGTGCAAAGGATCTTCCCCCTTAGACATTTAGCGATGGACATTCTTTGGCATCTTTCTTTAAGATTGCTTTCCAAGGGAAATCATGTTCTTCTCCACCCACCTGGTAACTTTTGCTCCCATCTGGTAAATTTTGAACATAGACAGTGGTTTTAAGGAGGTCTCAGAGTGTTAGAAAGGTCACAAAGATCGGGTATAAATAAAAAGCCAGGAGGAGGAAGGGAACCCAAATTACCACCCACCTCAGTAAAAGGCTGCATTAAAAGTGCAGTATTTTATACTCATCCAAGTGACCTGTGGCCAGTGATCTCAGAAGTCCCCACAGGACATGATTTCTCCTTTCCTTTGATACTACCTGACTGCCAGCTGGAGGACAGATGCAGGGCAGGCTGATACTCTATGCAAGGGAAAAATATTACACAGGTGCTACAAAATACGCAAGAAGAACTGGAGGCAGCATCGGAGGCAGGTGAGATGATGGGAAGCATGGAAGGAGAAGGCTGATTTACTGCAGCTGCTGGGATGAGGCAGGAATTCGCTAGAAATCAGATTTCATTACATCCACAGCTCACAGAACACGTGGTTATTGTTCTGAATATCATGGATGGATAAGGATGGCTTTGCCAGCTGAAATTGTGGAAGCAAGGTGGAACCGTACAGGTGGTACTTGACATTTAAATTTAATCTTTACACCTCAATTTACTAGCATGCAGTAGTAATTCACTGGGTTTCTATTACCTATAAAAGCTTTAGGTAGGCCACCGATGAACAAAGATACCCTAGGAGATTTTTGTTTGTTTAAACTGCAGGATCACTTTGCCATTACATTTAGATGCTGGTTTTAAGTCAGTTCTGGGTTAAGCCCATTCAGTCTGTCACAATAAACTTCAATGCCTTCATACCAATATGTTGGAAAAGGATGTTTCAGACACTGTTCTGCCTCACTATAAAGAACAGGCACAAATTGGAGCTTATAGAGTTGAGGCCAGACTGTTCCTTTTAAGAAGGGCATATAGATAAAATATCACATACTGGAATCTCAGGCTTTTCAAATATCACTTTCTGGAGATAAGTCAAATCACGACTATTTATCTCTAGTTCAAAACAGAAGGCATTTGAAGAAAACAACAGATGAACTCGTAGAGCAAGAGGCAAAGTTCCTTAACATCCATTAATAATAGATGTGAGCACAACGCTTTTAAAAATTGTGGGTAACAAACTAATCTGAATAATAACTGACCTAACAGTAGGCAGTAAACAGTGTAACTGCGTTTGGAACATTGCTTCAATTAGATGTGTTTTGATCTGCATTGATGCTTTAATTGGAGGCAAGCCTCCCCTTTCATCTAGAATTTATGACTTCAGTGAGATGATCTAGCCTTCAAATTATCCGTGTTTAAATAGCCACTAATTAGTCATCGTTTGCTGTCCCAAAGCTACCAACTTTTATCTTAAAAATATCCAGAACTAATCTCCACTATGAAACAAATATAAACTATAAAAGGTAACAACTACTTTGATTTTTCTATCAAGTGAAGTTCTTTAAAACTATTAATCCAATAAAAAAGGCTAAGAACTGTTTTTAAACAGTTTGTTGTTATATACTTTACTGCAGTTGCAATAAACAACTCTCTTCAGACTCCAGTTTTCTCTTCAGAATTATAACATTCAAACTACAACATACAGCAATACCTGGCTAGAAAATTTTGAAATTGGAAATGGAAACAATTAGCAGCTGTAATGTCTTTTCACTGTTCTTCAAAGAGCTGCTAAAGTACAATGGCTTATTGTTCTCACACACAAATACAGCTCTTGTTTGCACATACAGTTCATGTACACCACCCTCTGTTCCAGTGCCACTATTCCCTCTCTTAATGCTCCTTTTCTTTACCACTATTATTTTTATCATTCATATCAGCATTCTTGTTTCCTCCACAGAGTTCATGCTAATGTGCTCAAGTACCTTTTAATAATACACAAAGTAGTTTCAGTCATTAGGAAGGCAGTTATTAATTTCCATTGACTCTCACAGAATTCCTATCACCAGTAATACAACTGCACTTGTAGAGTATTCTCCCATCACCTACAAGGGCAGAAAGCCAGCTCCCTCTTCAGACAACCTGAAATCCATGCATTTTCCCCAATTCCAAATGCATCCCTCCCTCCCTGTGCTGGCAGCTCCTTTCCCAGGCTCAATTCCTGCGCGCCCTCTAGCGGCCACCGAGTAAAATTCCCATTTTCCTGGGAAAGAGCATATACAGGGCTGCCTTCGGGAAAGGGAAGGGCAGGGAAGAAAACAAACCAAAGTAATTGCTAATTACTTTATAAGAGCCTTTTCCATAAAACACAATTTCCTTTTCAAACTTTTGCAATATTCCATGACAACAGAAAGAGACCTGGGCGCGCTGGTGGACAGTGGCTGAACGTGAGCCAGCTGTGCTCAGGTGGCCAAGAAGGCCAGTGGCACCTGGCTTGTACCAGCCATAGTGTGGCAGCAGGACCAGGGCAGTGATTGAGCCCCTGTGCTGGGCACTGGTGAGGCCACACCTCGAGTGCTGTGTCCAGTTCTGGGCCCCTCAGCTCTGGAAGGACATTGAGGGGCTGAAGCGTGTCCAGAGAAAGGGAACAGAGCTGGGGAAGGGTCTGGAGGGAAAGTCCTGGGAGCAGTGGCTGAGGGAGCTGGGGGTGTTTGGGCCGAAGAAACCCTTTAGCTCAGGGGGGACCTTCTCACTCTCAAAACTCCCCGAAAGGAGGTTGGAGCCAGCTGGGGGGAGCTCCACTGCTGTGTCTCAAGTGGAAATGTGAGAGGAAATGGCCTTAAGTTCCACCACAGCAAGTTCAGATTGGGTGTTAGAAAAACATTTTTCCCTGAAAGAGTGGTTAAATATTGGATTAAGTTGCCCAGGGATGTGGTGGAGTCTGGAAGTGTTCAAGAGACATCTGGATGTGGCACTGGGGATGTATTTCAGGGGTGACTATGGTTGGTTGAACGAGATAATCTTGAAGGTCTCTTCCAGCTTTGATGATTCCGTGATTCTGTAACACATGAACACTCACTGCTTACTTCTTGAGTGTTCAAATCCGTAATAAAAGATATCCTACTCAATGAAAGGAAGTTAATTGTTCAGTCTATCTACATATATTTTAAAAGTACAAGATAAAATAATGTAACAAACATTTCAGAAAGAAAATTCTGATCTGCTGGGAATGATTTATACAACACATTAAATGGACCAACATAATGCAGCAACTTACGCAAGGCCAGCTCTTATTTCCACAGGGAATGACCTCCTGTTAAATTAAAGTCATATATCCGGGACATGCAAAATTCTGTATGAACCTAAGAGGTTCATGTACCCCAACAAAGTTTTAAAAACCCCAACAAGCTTCTTTTCAATGAGATGCTGAGTTAGTTCATCCCAACAGTCACTAGTGCAGTGAAAACACTTTGTATTTACTGACTGCAGATTCCTGCAAATACACTCGTGGCTTCATAAAAATCACCAAAAAACACAAACCATACAAATAGAACTTATGGCCAAAAGACTTACCCAGAATGACTTGAAGAAGGAGGAGGCAGGTCAGGTGTTAGAACATAAAGACTATTATTTTTTGGCAAGTGTAGACTTTTTAAAACAGTCTGAGGGGAGAAAAATCATTATAAATATAATACATTCACCAATCCTAACACATTCTTTTATTTTTTTAATTATTGGTACATATTTACAATATCACCAAATATTTTGTTTCAAGATACACTTCTGTTACTTCAGAACATCATTTTTGTAGGTGGGCCACATTATATATAAACCCAACACAAACTGATTTGTCCTGATTTTATTTTGCAATGTTTCAGATTAAGAGTTCTTTGTGTGCCATCCAAGACATCTGACACTGTTTGAAATTCACAATTCTTGCATTGTAATCCCCACCCACAGATGCTCAGTTTGAAACTGAGTTCAGTTAACTGAAAACACAGTTGAAAACTTACACTATCATCTACATCTCCAGTCTTCCACCCTTTTAACAGCATTTTAGATGCAGGAATCTGAAGTTCATTTTCTAGAATATGTTTGATATCTCCTAAAGAGAAAAACAAAGGAAATATATAAAATATACACATTTACTGCTTTATTTCAAACAGCAATGAGTTGTAATTAAAAAGCAAGAGCAAGGAAAAATTTACCATGAGAAGCATTTTTAGTCTAGTTACCCTTGTAACATACCCTTCAAACAGTAAAGGACAAATGAAGCTTTAAAAAATAATCACGAAGCATGAATGATTGAAGAATCACATGAGGATTTGTTGATTTGGACATTTATTTTGGTAATTCTATACTGCATATATACTAGACACACACATTTGCATCTGGGTGCTATCTGGAGCACCAGACTTTGCCAGCAACAGAGGGTTGCTGGCAAAGTATATTTAGTATTTTTGATACTAAATTTCATTATCCTTAGTCCTGACCTAAGGAACTGGAATGTTCATACAATTGACTGCTCTGACGGCTTTTTCAATGTTTTGTACATTTTGATGCTCTTCTGTCCCTGTAATTACTACAGTCATAAAATAATTCAGGCTGGAAGGTACCCCTGGAGCTCATGTGGCCCAAGCCCAACTCAAATTAAACCAGTTCAGTCAAGGATTTGTCCAGCTGACTCTTGAGCATGTCAGGATGGAAGTTTGACAACTTTTCTGGCCAACCTGTTTCAGTGCTTCACCACCCTCACAATAATAAAAAAAAAATCCTTTTATCTAATGTGAATTTTTGATGTTGTGTCTATTGCCTCCCATTCTTGAGCACCTCCAAGAGAAGTCTGGCTCCATCTTCTCCAGCAGGCAGCTGTAGACAGAGGTCAGGTCTCTACCCTTCCTCTTTCCTCCCCAAGCTGAACAAATCCTCTTCTCTGTGCCTCTCCTCCTTTAGCCCAGAGCTCCAGACCCCTGACCAGACTTACTGCAGAATGTCAACATCTTTCTTGCACACACTGCTCCAGATGCAGTCTGGCAAGTGCTGAATAGAGGGCAATAATTATTTCCCAGGATCCACTGGCTATGCCCTCGCCAATAAAGCCTGGGACATGGCAGGCCTTCTTCACTGCAAGAGTTCACTGCTGAGGCACCCCACATCCCTGTTATTAAACTGTTTTCTAGCCCATCAGCCTTCAGACAGGTATCAGGTGGGGATAACATGGAGTTATCCTATGCCAGATGCAGGACTTCAACTTTATTTTCTTGGAACTTCAGGAGGCTCCTGTCATCCCATTTCTGCAGGCTGTTCAGGACACACTAAACAGCAGCCTTGCCCTCCAGAATATCAGCCACTTTCTCTCATCAGATTAAGATTTATTTTGATCAGTTTTTAATCCAGTTTTTATATTAACATTATGACTAGAAAAAAAAAATAGCAGAGTACATCAAAGGCCTTACTAAAGCCACAGTGACATTCTCTCCCCTTGTCCACAGAGCCAGTCATCAAATTGTAAAAGGCAAATAATGCTGACTGATTAGGCCCAATTTGCCCTTAGTAAATCCATGCTGGCTGTTCCAAATCACCTTCTTTTCTGTCCTGTGCTCAAAGAGTGCTTCCAAAAGGAGTTTCTCCATAATCTCCCACACACCAAACTCAGCAATCACCACTGAACACAGCTTCCCATTTTCCTTAGCCTTTCTTTTCACGCTGATGTACTTACAAAACCCTTCTAATCTCTCAGTGGTCTCACTTTCACCTGAGCTTTGGTCTTCCTAACTCCAAATCTGCACACCTCTGTGCTCCTGCTGGGTAGCTCATCACTACTTTCCACCTCCAGGTACTTTATTTTTCAATTTAGCTCAGTCAGCAATGCTTTTTTCTTCTGTGTTGGTGTCTGCCATGCTTGCTCCTCTTGCATGGTGGATGGAACTGTTCCTGTGCTTTGAAGAGGTTGTCCTTGAAGATCAACCAGCTCTCTTGGGCCCCTGTGCCCTCCTGGGCAGCCTCTCATGGGATCCTGCCAAGCAGATCCCCAAAAAAAGCAAAAAATATTCTTTCCTCAAGTCCACAGCCGAATTTCTAAAATTTGACTTGCTCACTTCTCTCAGGACTTTAAACACAAGGCTGCCCTCCATCTTTATGTCCCAAGATATAGACAGAAGTTCTACATGAACTGCCTTCTGCCCTTTCAGGTAGAAGTCATTAAGAGGTTAATAAGAAAAGAAAAATCAAAGCAGTACAGCTGCAAAATTCTGATCTGATCAGATTTTTATGTCTAATTTCCATGGATGTAACTCAGTGCAAAGGAAAACATGGAATACCCATCAATAATTCGAACTAATCACCGCTAGGTGGCGCCAGCCAACACCAAATCCATTGCTGAAAAGACAAGTAAGGATCAAAAGTTTCAATCTCCAAATTTCATCCCAGACAAAAGGCTGAAGCACGGAAAATTGCTTTCATCAACTATTTCTTCATGTAGCTCCTTATTTGGATCTGTATAAGCTCTTCACTAAAAATAAAAAATAAAAATGCTTTTCTTCCTTAGCAGAAATAAATTAACTCCCAGTTTGGGGAATGTGAAAAATAACATGCTCTGCAATGCTAGCAACAGCATACTTCTAACATACTGCTACAAAATGCATCAATTTTAGGATAAAGACAATAAAACTAGAAAGTTCATCTTAACTTGAATGAAAGAGTCAAATAAAAATTGAACTAAGAAGAATTCAATGATGTTCTTCACACCGGGAAGAATTCTTCTAATCTTGTCACTAATCCTGTGCAGAAGGAGATGCCATACAGATTCAAAGAGGATATGCCAAGATCATCCGCTTATTAATAGCTCGCATCTACACTAA
Source organism: Falcunculus frontatus (assembly GCA_013398115.1). NCBI lineage: Eukaryota > Metazoa > Chordata > Aves > Passeriformes > Falcunculus > Falcunculus frontatus. The sequence continues at coordinate 126,909 of VZRV01007175.1, forward strand.
TCCTACCCCAAATTACATTTTCATGCCTCAACTTAATCATTAATCTCCATTTTGTTTCTGAAGCAAGTTCATAAGAAAACTAGATTTCAAAATAAATATTTGATAGATCACTAACCTTTACAACGGATTAGTGAAATTTTGCTTTTTTAAAGCTGCAAAGAGATTTGAAATTGGTTAGTAGCTGTGGAGGCCGCATTTTCGCGGGGGGATGTTTTTTTTTCTTTTAGAGGGGTTTTATTCTGCTTTGCTTCAGGACTTGGATTTTTGGGGTTGAATCTTTTTGTCCATCTTTTAAGAGTTTCACGACAGCAGTTTTAATTTCATTTTTACAAATCCTTACCGACTGTGGAGCTGTCTTCAAGTACTACATCCACATTTCTGTCTCTGTACTCAACCCTGAAGTCAAGCATTCGAGGCTGTCTTTCCACTATTTGTCTAGATGGCACTACATGGCGAAATGCTGAGGAGGAGGAAGGAGTTGAAGAAGCTGCAGCAGAGTGACTGGTGGGGCCATAGGCTGGTCCATGTAAAGTCTCTACACCGTACTCACTGAAAGACAGACAGATAAGATGATTTAAACAGAACAGCTTGGTACGTCTAACCAGAAGTTAGGAAAGCAAAATGACAGTATTATTCACTCCCTACAGTCCAGCACACACCTCTTGAATTACTGCTGTCATATCTGAAAATACTGCTTATTAAAAATGAAAAAATAACTTCTGTATCAGCAATTTCAGGGCTCAGGAGTGGTATAGGAGATCAGCACTGATGACAAACAAGCATTTAGAATCCACTATGTAATTAATACCAGAATTATCTTGAAGAGAAGGATTATTTCCTGTTCCAGGAGTGTTGTGACCATATAAAAATTGGCACCATGGCAACGACCAGCTTTCTACATCATTGGGCTAGTATCCAGTGGAAATGAGAATAAGAAATACAGCTCAAAATTCTGCATGCAGATTGGTATTTTCCCACACCAAATTAGTGAAAAACAAGTCAGATATGAAAACAGATATATATTTAAGGTAAATAAATCAAGATAATGAAGCATGTGTTTTTTTAAAAAAAAACCACCTTGAAGTAAAACAGTAATGCAATGCTGAATTCTAGCTTGCCGTCAAGTTCAAAATCCTGCAAAGCTCCTGGACATTCATATAAGGATGTCTCTATACCTGACTCAAGGATACCCACAGCATTACAGGTCAGAATAATCTGGAAAACCCTCACTACCCAGAAGCACTCATCTTCCTCAGTGAGCCTCTCCACAAGAAGCATGTAACTGGGATTAGAAACAAGTGTAACAACACATGAAATTTCAGGAACATTATTCCAGGCAAAAAAAAAAAAACCCCTATGATGTACAGAAATCAAATTTGGAAGGCAAGAAACTTCATCATGTAAGCCTGGGGTGTTAAGATGCTGGGCAGTTACAGGATCTCACGGCGTATTTCAGAAATGCTGGGACATAACTTATCTCATTTCCATTCTTTATCAGAATTTATTTGAAAAATGCCTTCTGCTCTTGAAGATACCATGAGATTTCTCAGTGGAAATGCTCCATAGAGCAAGTCAAATCTGTCATCTAGAGGAGGTCTGAACTTTACAAAGTGCAAATGTGGATGGCATGCATGTCACAGAAGTGCAGCAGTACTCAGCTATTGCAAATCCCATCATTGTGCCTTTCACATTTGAAACAGAAAAACATGTTATGCTTGTAAAACAAGGGGCTCCTTCACATCTCACATCAGCATGCTCAGAAGGATGAATGCCCAGCCACAAAGACCCACACTCTCAGACCTATGGCTCAAAAGTCAAAGGCCCACGTCAGAGCTCTAAAGAATACAGGAAACAGTCTTATTTTCAGGATTTAAAAAAATATAAATACCAAATGATATGTTAGTGCCTTCAATCTGGTGGCCAGCTATGAATTAAGTACTACAACAATTCTGTTAGTAGACCCAAGGAGCAGTGAATATTCCAATTCTCAGGACTGTATTACAAAACAAGCAACTGAATTATAAAACAAAATGTACTTTTTTCTCTTCAATAAACTTACTTCAAGTCCAGTTGTATTAATTCTATTTGGTTCCACCACAAAAGGCACCCTACATACCTGACTAGCAAACTCTAACAGAACACTGAAAGCCTCACATCAGTAAAACAAGCTTCATCTGAAAACCACTGGAAACCAGGTTTCTAAATCTTCTGAGCCTCCCTTTAAACCACTTCCATTGGAAGAAAACAAAACAAGACAAAAACAAAACAACAACAAAAAACCACACTTGAAACACATTTGACTATCTAATAATTTCTTAAAAGTAATAAATTACTGTGGAAGAGAGATGTAAGTGGACACTGGACCACCTTGTGATCAAAGACAGGCACTAACTACTCTAACTATTCCCCAGCTTCTTTCACCTGATCAAACACTCTGGTATTTTGGATATAAATGCTCTGAGGTCACAACCTAGAAACACAGGTCGAGAGAGTGCTCCACACAACCGAGACCTGATCTCGCATGGACTAAACAGGCCTTACAGCAAATATATATTTAGTAACTTTACTGAGCAAATAGTTTTATCCTCAATCAAAACCTGACTCTATTGAATGACAGTTTTAGGAAGTATTGACAGAGATGTCAAACACCACTTTACCTACATTTACCTATCTTTTTCAAATAGTACATTAAGTATTTTTCTGAATGAAATTTTAAACGCTGTTTTACTGTCTCTCTCAGGTAGCTCAATTCCTGTTCTGCTGTTTTCAATTGCCTCATCAGCACTTAGAAGATCAAATTTCAATGACTTCAAGATATCCAAGCATCAGTATGAAAGCCAAAATTTAATTCAGAAGCTGAAAGAAAATCAGTAAAACTACTTTTAGAAGGGAACAACCTTACTTTATCACAGTTTCTGCTCCCTGTAATTCAATTAAAAACAAAAACAAACAAACAAACAACAAAAAAACCAACCAAGTGCAAATGGTTTTGGCCAGAAATAGGGAAGCATGGAATATCAATACCTTTAAAAATGCATAAGGAAAAAGAAATATTTAGCCAGAAGCATACCAAAATCCAGTCTTTGAAAAGAGACAACCCTGCATAGAACATCCCAACCCTCAGAGAATTCAAAATAAAAGTTAACTATTTTGAATAGATGTTTGAGCTAGTCCTCTATCAGTATGGGAAAAACTGAATGCTAAAGCAGCTTTGCCAGGAATAGAACTTGTGGCTCCAGAAACAGCTTTAAAAGGAGAATTATGTCATCTTCTTAGGATTCAGGAAGGAAAAAAATGTAACTGTTACCCAGCATCATTCTCTGCATGTACCACTCCAGTCCTCTGTGCTTACCTTTGTAGAATGCCATTTTCTTGTGGTATAACACCATTTATAGCTGCCTGAAAAGAGAAAATAAATTTTGAGTCAAGCATACAGAACAAAAATACATCAGAACTTTTACAGTATGTTTTAAAGAGTGATCCTCTTGCTTCAAAACATGCCCTAAAATGCTCCCTCTTTAGTGAATATTCTTGGTAAATGATATTATCATTATGGTATCTGCATAAAATAAAAACCACATCTAAGTGAAAACAAACATGAGCCGAAGCTCAGACTCCTGTATGCATGTGATGGATTTCCCAGGTGGAATTCCTGGGAATAAACTGCATGGCCCATGCTCAGCCACAGTCAGTGTAACAGTTTGGTACTCACACACAGGGGGCACATTGCTCCCAAACACACCGAGCCAACCGTGCACAGCCCAGGAAGCCTCACAGCACGTCCACAGAAAATCTAATGTTTCCCAGAAGCACCAGACATGGCCAAAGCCATAAACTTGCCCAGCTGCACACACCCTGCGTGTTGCCAGCCCCGTGTGCTCACCAACTGCTGAGCTGCTGCAGTTACTGCAGAGCAGCTCCATCACATCTACACCTCACACACACAGACACCATCCAGCTTCCTCAGACTGCCAGGGAATCACACAAGGGACCATCCCAAAAATTCAAACTATCTTCAGGTAGAAAAGGAAGTATTTTTTTAAGTAGGGTTGATGGAGTTAAAAACCATTCCACACTGTCCAGACCATCAGAATAAACAAAATGTTATTTGTATAAGTAGAAGTACAAACCTGGCCATCTGCACTCAGGTTCGGTCTTATTTGAAACAACACTTATTACCTATAAAAGCATCCTAAGGAATTCCATCTCATATTAAAATACATTCTTTTTAAACTTGTCCAAACATACCCCATTCTCAAGTTCAAAACCCCACTTCTGACAAAATTATCTGCTCAGCCTGCTGCAGCATTGCTCTGTTCTATGTTGCAGAAAATTTTAATGTATTTCCAGCACACCGGATACTACAGAAGTTCGAATAAACTTCGAAATTGTAAAGTCAGGATGAGGGAAAAACTTGGACAGCAAGTAAGGCCCTCTTCAACAGTATTTTGAAGACAACTTATTTCAGACTGCTTTGTACCACCAAGAAAGGTGTTTAAAATCATCTCCTTGCTAGGATTTTTTATATTTGAGGAGCAGTAAAAGTGACACCATGTGAGCAGGTGAAGGTGACTTACACATCAGCTCCTCAGCTGATTGAACTTTGTCCTGACTGTTGTCAGAAGACACATGAGCAAAGATGTCAGAACCCTGCCTAACTTCAGACTTTTAATCCTAGCACAGCAGCGGGCAGATAACGTGGAACAGCACAGGAGGGAATTTGACAAGGGAATGAGAAACAATTTTTAAAAAATCTGGAGAGGAGAAAAAACAGACCCCAAAAGATTAACTCTATTTCTCTCTTGGGTGATTTTTAACCACTGTTGTTTGAGTTCACAGGTACATATTTGTTAGGCTTAACAGCAAGGTGAAAGAGAACTTGTAGCATCCCACTACTCTCCATTTTCTCCTGTACCAGCAGCAACTCATCCATTTTCTACCCTCACAACTTCTAATATCCATCCTCATATGTCAGATATACCTGACCTGTTGGCCAGAACACCTGGTAAATGAGTGTCTGGCACCCAGTGAAGAAGGGAACACTGATGTTTAGAAGTTCAGAGATTCTCTGGTACTCCAGGAGGACAAAGCCATGCCCTGTGACTGAACTACTGACAGTCATCATCTATCAACACCATTTGTACAAATGACATTAAAAAAATGTAGCTTAAGTAAGTGCTCGATAAACACAAAAATAGATGTACTCAAGATTTAAATGCTATGGGTTTTTTTCTCTGAATATATAAACATGATTTTTTTACAATTTACATTAATAGTTAAGGCTACATGAAGTCAAAAGGTTTTATTGCTGAACTCAGCTAAATTACTGTGATACTGCAATAAGATTTATCCTGCACTTAGAAACAAATATTGCATAAATAATAATAAAAAAAGCAGAGAAGGAAAAGGTCAGAGGTACCCATAAGCTACAGCAACAACCCACGAGGCTGTATCAAATTACAGCAAAAACAAAGTTCCCTACCAGATCAGTTTTTAAATCAGTTTATCCACTGTGCATGGCAATAATCAGTGGTTTCTTTTTAACAGCGTGTCTCATTTATTATCATTGTGGTTTTTGCAGTCATACACAGCTCTTGATCGTGTTCATCTAATAAACCTCCAGGAAAGAGTAGGAGGTTTTGGTTTATTTGGGTTTTTCTGGATTGGCTTCTCCCTCCCATACTCTTCAACAACATACATTTAATTCCTGTCAATCAACAGATAAAGCTGGCTGAGAGACAAAATTATCCTTTATTTTGCATCTGTAAGATACAAATACAGGTTTTGTACCACAGAACCTACACTAATAACGATCTGCTGGTGCAACAGAATTCTCTTTACTTGGGGAAAAGAAGCTGCTTCAGCTGTGAAGAAATACAGCAATGTGGCATTTTCACACTTCTGTCAAAGCTGTGTCTCAGAGGATTAAATCAGCTCAAACTTCTTCTGAGCCTAGTTAGAGAGGTTAAATATGATAGAGGCTCCAAGCTATTTTCTTTAAAACTGAATAACTCACTTGTTCATATCCCCCGTTTTGTAAACTTGATGACATTTAAGGGGCACAGGAGTAAGAAAAAACAGCAGAAGCATTATGTACTTTTTTGATGGAAAGACCTCTATTAACCACACTGTAAAACTAAAGAGTCCAGACACTGTTTGTTAAGCAAGATGGAAGACTAAAATAATGTAGACAGCAAATGGTAGCAGTGCACATGTACATACTGCATAAATATTAAATATCCATGTTCTAACAAGACAGCTATAAGTAGACCCTGCAAAGAAAAAAAGAAAAAGGAACAACCATCTGCTTTAGAATTTCATTGGGAGAAGGTTGTGACTATAAAAAAAAAAAAAAAATTAAAACAAGAACACGTTACTAAGGCAAGATCTGTTCCAGGCTGTTCTTCCCCAGTGTCAGCCCCCTTTGAGAGAGGATCACATCTCTATGGTTATGCAAACACTCAAAGATACCACATTTTTTTGTCTCTCCAAACAGGGATCTTTGATCACCAAAACCACCCTATGTGACTAACTGATAGTCATTAAAAATGTGTATTACCCTCGAAACAATTTTAATAACCAGTGCATTAAATCTATTAACGGGTTATTAAATATAAAGAAACCATGTCTGGATCAGAAAGCTCCTTCAGCTCCCAACAACCTGCAGCTGAGAGCGATGCCAGGGAAGCAGCACTCTGTGCTGATGCTGCTCTCACACTGCATATCCACAAGTGTCCCTGCTGGATCCAGGGTACCACAGCTTCCACAGGCATTTGCTTTTTCTAATGCTATCACTATTTAAAGAGTAAAGTTCACCTTAAACAGAAAATTATAGGGGTTTCAGAAGATTTTTCCCAAAGGCAAGAATCCTAGGTGTGTCTCAGCGCTATCCGTACACGAATTCTGTCATAACACTGTTCAATCCTGAAACAGGATAATTTCTGTTTTGATGACAACCCTCAAACAACTATCAGACCCACAATTTATTTCATTAAATTATAAACTGAATGTAGCTCTTCCTGATTTATACATTTTGTTCAGGGATATCAATCATATACCCAGGACTTGGAACAGCTTGTTTAAGAATTCATTAAGTACTGCATAACCTGACCTAATTGGACCTGCTTTGGGCCAGAGAGACATCCAGAAACAACTTCCAATCTCAAGCACCTGTGACTCCATCATCCAACAGTACAGGTTATCTTGATAAACACACTGTGAATCCTGGGGTTTTTTTAAATGAAAAGGATGACAAGAATGTGATGCAACACTGGATTGACAAGTGCCCATTACAAAGGTTTGAAGTAACAATATTTTTTGGCATGTTTTTCTCAGCAGCACACTTCGAAACTACAGTATTGAAATATATTAAATCCAACTTTTTGTTTCCCAAAAACACAGGGAACAATAAAGCAACAGAGTTAATGAAAAGTTACCAAATTCATTAACAATTTGGGCAACATAAAAAATCCGTGGCATTCTGAAGTTATTTAGGTACCTAAAGAACACTGCAAATCAGACTGAAATTCAGAACTTTTCCTCAAAGGAATATTAACTTAACTAGATTAGTCAGTTCTGACTAATTGTGACTATCTTTTAAGAGTACAAAACAGTGCCAGAAAGAACACCAAGAACCACCATTTCTTAATTATCTAATGAAATGACAACGTCAATGACTGCCTTCAAAATACGCAATTCTAGTGCTAACCATTTAAAAGCAATTAAGCACATCTTAGAGTGACTCTCATCCTAGGGTCCTATGAATAATGTGGGGTTTTAGACAGAACAAACATTAAACTCACAAGTTGTAAATACTCCATTTTCACAAAGTTTGAGGATGGACTGGATTTACCAATCATATTATTTAAAAGCAGAAGTCTACATATACTGATTGAATATTCAAACGAGGCAAGGGGTTCCTTCCTCTTCACAAACTACAGATGGGAGTTAGTTTTTAAATTTCCAGAATTTAAAAGTGATGTTTAGATGAATTAAGAGTTAAAGGCAGGCCCAGGCAAAAGTGAAGAAAAGGCTTTTGAAATGGGTGAGGCGGGAGCTCTTCTTCAGTGGCCACCTCTTGTTCCTCCCCTTTCCAAGCTCCACAGCACACAATGGTTTTGGCTGACAGATACAGACCCCTCTTAAAATTCCCCTACTGGAACATGTACCCCAGTGAAGAGGAAGAGCTTTTACGAAGCACAATGCAAGATCAACTCTCCAAAACAGTGTACTAAAAAACACATCCGTAAGCAAAAGGAGAAAGCAAGCTGAAGCAGCACAATGCTGGAAGAACAATCCTTTCAGAGGAGAGGGCTGGAGAGGAGTAAATACCCTGCACACCTCAGAGATGCACGAGTTTCACTGGCAGAAGAAAAACAAACCAGCTTAACACAACCAGCACAAGCTGCTCCCACAGAATTCCAGAAGCTTTATTTAGGTTTGACTGCATTCAGTGAGACCACTTGAGTCTACTTATCAAAGCCCACGCAGAACTTTACATTTGTTTAGCTAAAAATTGAGGAGGCTTACATGAAACAAACACAGTACATGAATGAGACCTCGAGAAAGGGTAATAGGAACTGCCATGGTAGATGATCCAAAACCCAAAGATGTCCAACCAAATGGCATCCAGTGCTTCAGAAAGTCACAGGGAATTGCAACGGAGTAACTTGCTCCTGGGGCATTTTCTTCCCACCCCCTGATTTTCTGACGCATTCAGATTTACAGTATTAGTGTATTTTTCTTGTATTCAACTTAAGGTAATAGCCTCATAAACCAAATATTTAATTATTTCTATGAAACTCAGTAAGAGCTTTTTTTGATGAGAGGATTCATTTATTATGACTTTCAAAAATCTGTATTCTCCCCCAAATGCTACAAACTCAGATTTTACTTTCGGTTTAACGTGTCCGGCAAGCTAAAAAAACCAAGTTCTGCATTTTGTGTCTTTGCTGTTCATTTTGCCTCTCCTTCCTATTATATATTTAATATCTTCTCGATATAAAAACAATTTCCCTCAAATCACAAATGCAGAAATTTTACCCCATGCTATTTTCTACATTAGCAGAAATAAAGACCAGAGGAGGTGTTAGCTGCTTGTAGGACAGTATTTAAAATTATAACCAAAAAAATGGGCATTTTGTTGTTTCACACTCAGAACAAAGAAGAACTTGTTTTAATCTTTTCACTGACGCTTTCAGCATTTGATCTTAGATTTATTTTTGTGAATATTTAAGTGAATTTAATATCAAAACCTACATACAAAACCTCACTATAGAGGGCAAGATGACACACAGGACAAACATACTGTGGATTTGAGTTCTGTAGAATAAAAAAACTCTAGCCGTTATTTTTTGGAAATATTAGCCAGTATTCATCTGTGCTTGAGGATCACTCAAGAGTTGTTGAATTTAAAAAAGTGTAACGAAATACACTAAAAAGCCCTCATTAAGTAATCCATAATAAATTAAAAATATTATTTCTTGTCTTTTGTATTTTATTATATATTTCCACAGCACAAAAGGGGTCATTAATATTATTCTGTTTACAACTGTCATTCCATTGCAAATAACTCTACTCCCAATTTGGGCTAAATGTGATATTCTCCCTGACATACAATATTTCTACTACAATTTTCTGCTTTCACATGATAAACTTCTTATCCTAAAGATTCAAAATCTGTTTTTATTTGATGTTCAAACAAAATACATGGATGACAGAACTCCAAATTCTTTCTGCAACGGAGAGAAGGGGTTTTGTAAAAGAAAGGAAACAAAACCCAAAACTGAACAAATATTATCCAGAAAGAGGAAAAGAAATAATTAAATGATGAAGGAAAGCATTAGTGAGACAAAGCATCCATGAAAGGACTGAAAAAGCAAAAGTGAATTTCAAACTGCTTCCAAACCATAAATCTAAGTGACAAAGGAACATATTTTCAAATGCAACAGTAAAGCGAAAGAGGAGAAGTGCAAAGATTTATTAGCTCCTTTTGAGCAAAGAAGTATTTCTTAAAATCAAACTAACTCACAGGGCTCTACTACATATACATATTTCAGTAATAACAGTAAATGTTTTGAAATAATGCTCCTCTAATAACTTTCTTTTTTGCAAATACTAATTTGGGCTAATTTTCAACAGAACTGGTAACAATGGGTACTGGCAGGTGCAGACAGATCAAAACATTTGTTCTGACCTGCTCATACTGTGATCATGGGAAACTGGATAAAAAGAAAGACCACGCACAGACTTCTCTTGTGATCAGTTTACAACAATAAAAAAGTAGAAAATTCCAGAATAAACAGCAGAAGTTTCAGTAACTGGTGCTGACAAAAACATACTGTAAGTATTAGTCAAATACTGCAGTCAATCTGGATTAATACAACAAAGGTTTACTGAAACCAGCTGTATTAATTACCATCATTTCTTTCTGCCCCAAGACATCCAGAATGGACTCTGAGATTCCCAAGCAGAGGAATGTGGCTTCTGAACAGCTTTATGCATCTACCAAATCTCACCTGTTACAAGCAAGTCTGAGATGTGTGTTCTAAACAAGAAATTCCATGAAACCTCCTACAGAAATACCAATTACTTTAACCAGAAAGAGGCTTTTTACAAACAAGATCACCTTACTACACACACAGCTACTCTGAAATCTTACTTTCAGAGGTTACAAAAATTGACCGCTATGAGTTTAAGCTATGAAAAATATTATTCCGTTTAGGTTTTGAAATTAATTCAGTAATATTTAAGTAACAAAATTACTAATTGTGCCCTAGTAGTAAGAGAAGCAATCCCTACCTGCGTTATTTTTGGCAGGCTTTTCAAGGCAAAGGAATGAGTCAGCTTTTTCATGTAGCTTATGTTATGCTTGCTGGCATCTCCCCAGCTTTGCAAGTCTCAAAAGTATTTCCATGTGCTAGACGTGAAGTTACACCCACAAAGTTTATACAGAATGACAACATTTGTCCCCATCGTGGTTAAAATTTAACCAAAAACTGTAATTGAACTACAATGAAATGTCTTCTATGCATTCTGCTTTATTTCAGCTTGCTTTCTTTACAACAAATATACTTCATGAAAAGCTGCAAAACAATAGAATTGCTAATAAAGCAAAAAATTAACATTTCACCAAAAAATGCCACATGAATACATTCATACAGATGATTCACTTCATCAGCAAGAGAGCACGCGTTGAAATAGTTTACAATTAGCACTCTAGATGTGGTTTCCCATTTCTCCCTACGTCTTTGGTGGCTTCAGCAAATTTTTTCCTGTCACTCCTACAACATGCCTAAATGCACTAGGAAGCCTTTCAACAGTTAGATATACTTCTTAAATTCTGAGGAAAAAAAACCACTACATTTTGCACAGTTCCTTAATTTGATATTGTCACTACCTAATTCCCCAAACAAAGTGCCATCTCAACAAAAAAATCCATAACTGAATGTGTTTTCCGGGTATAATGAAAGTAAAGAACACGTACAGATTTATAAAAAGCTTAAGGATCAGCACCCACCTGAGCTGACTCTAATTCAGCAGGAATAAAGGAAAACAATCTGCTCTCAACAACCCACTCAAAACTCATTCACATAGAAATGGAAAGTAGACCATGAGGTGTCTGCTACTTCAACACACATGTAAGTATCCTGATCTTAGTCACTCACGTCACAACTTTGACTTTAATGCTGCTTCACCTTCTAACAGAAAGGAATGCTTATGCTTAATATCAAAACATACTTTGTTACTCCTTAAAACATTAAGCTAGAAAGCAGGAGAGTCAGAGAAACCAAAGGCTATGCCTTGATACGAATACTAAAAAATATCTATGTTCTGAATTCCCATATTTTTATCCCTCTCCTAATTATTTTATGTATATTTGAACGGCAACACTAAAATGCAAGGTTTAAGGATAGCTACCTCATGACAATATTTTTTTTGTTCAGTCTTTTAAAAGTGGGTTTTTTTAAATCACTCATTGTAACAACATAGTAGCTCTTAGCAAGTACTACCAGGGCAGAAATCTCAGGGCACAAGAACTCAGGACACAGAAAGTCGTAGAAGTACTGACAAAAGCCTAAGGCCCCTTCATTGAAAAGCCATAATAACACAAAATATCAACAGTATTCCAACGACCCCAACTGCAGTCAGCCGACTGCCTAATCACTAATCCATAATAAAAAAATAATTACGCAAGATTCAGCTGAAAAGTTTGGAAAGCAGAAAATCCCAAGCCAAAGTATGTAATGTGCAAGTTGTCTCACAGTATTTCTCCAACAGCCTGAGCTGCACTGCTGGAAGGGCAGCAACCCAGGGCTTCCAGGACAGGCTAAGGAGAGTTTCTTTAAATAAAACTAGAAACTGTTCAGATGTTCAACAGTATTTTAAGTAAATCCATTTTTAAGACACTCTGCTTTGAAAGCCTGATGGTTCTAGATGACTCCTGGCTTTTGTGATAAAATCTTTCACAACTAAGGTTCACTCGCAAAATAGCCACAGCACTGGCACAGATGCTGGTTCTTAAGTAATTTCCTTCGTTTTTCTCCTACTCGCACAGTCCCAGCATGACTCAATGACAAACTAAACACTTGTCAAACACATGTTTATAAGATGTGTGCAATTTTTAGTTCAACTAGTCACAGGGTAATAAACTACAGATACCTCATACCAGCCACTTCACTAATAGTATATTCTAGAAATTTGTTCTGAAATTTGAATGTCTCAGGACAAATCAATGTTAAGCAATCTTCATAGAAATTACCAATGCAGAGGTAGCAGCTTCTGGAAAAAGTATTTGTAAAAACCAAGGCAGATGGGTGATGTATCCATGGAGCTCCAGCAATACTATCGGGCACTACGGGGATCTCAAATGCTGCTTTTTGTTTATTCTCAGAACACAAAATTCTCTGTTACGAGAACCAAGTCTTTTTCCATGAACAGAAATCTAAATTTATTCGTTCCATGGTTTGTTTGATCGTTATGCAAGAAAAACTTAAGGAGGTTACTTCCTAAGCAATTAAAATTACTGAAGTAACTGAAAACCTAAATTACTTAGGTAACTAAATTCCATCTGTTATTTGCAAAGAAGAGATAGAATTTGCATTTTACTTTAAAATATTGTCAGCAAAGTTTTACCTAAAAATCTTTTCCACTCTCTTTCTGTTCAGAACGAGAACTAAAATTTCACATAGATCACCACAGCAACAAAATACAGCTATAAAATACATAATCACAACCCCTTTGTTATCCTCACATGAACAAAGCAGGTTTTTGGAGGTTTGTTTTGGGGGTTTTTTAAATGAATGAATGTGCATACAGCTATGTGGAAAGCCATACCATGATTACAACTGCCTATAAACTTACACATTTCACACAATCTTCCATGAAAAAGTACATTAAAAGGAAGCGTGTTTTGCCAGAGATTAAGGCATTTGGAAGTAAATAAAAACAATGAATTCAATATTGTTTTTAAGAATTAACAAGTCTTCTGTGTTACCACACAGCCGCATAAAATACACAGCATGCATTTGAGCTTCCTCAAAGACACAGAAATGTCACTTTGAAAGCTGCAAAAAGCTGGAAATACAGAGAATGAAAAATACAACAATTTTTGCGAGCGGGGATCCCTAATTTAACAAAAATACATTAAAGACTTCCAAAGGGAATTTCTGTAGTCCTTTGTAAAAGACAAGTTCACATACAATTGTGTCCTACTAGGAGAGATTAATGCTGCAGTTGGACACACAAAAAAACCTGCAACTCCTGAATTTCCTGGAGAGCAGGCACCATTCCTGTGGGATGCCTGCACCAGCAGGATACCCATCCACCAATACACCTTGTGATTATCTAACTCCAGGTTCCTTCTTCCTTCCCTCTGCTGGCAGCAGGGTTGTGAATGCTGGACAGGCTCCTCACTGCAGTAACAGTGAGAATAAACCTGCTGAGCTGACAGGAACATGTTCCACAGGACACCAAGATCCACAAGAGAACACCCCTCTACAACAAAACTCTAAATGCTCCTTGAAACAAAAAGGGATACAAACCTCTGCTTCCAGCAGGCAGATGTGACTGCTCATTTGACCACAAGGAGAATGTTATTAGACAGGAACACAGACAAGAACGTGTTCCTAACAGTGAAAATCCCTCAGATCTAGCCCTAATGAGAGGAATATACCCCGAACTTCCCACTGGTCCCACAGTGAGTGCTGTCAAATGTGTGCCATATTCAGTATGCAATTCTAAAGTACAGAAAATAGCAGCTCAACAATACAAGATGAAAGAGCCAGTTTGATGAACATCATCACCATAAAGTGCAGTCCTGGTTCCCAGCCACTGAAACACAGCCTGCCTGCAATGCAATGAGAGAGCTGCTGAACACATGACATAAACATACACTCAACACTGCCCCACATTTAAGGAAAAGAAAGGGCCGTGTGCCAAACTCAAATTAATCACCTAGTTTCTGGAGGCAGACTAATTCAAATCAATCAAAATAACATCGAGAGATACCACATCAAAGCTGTAGCAGGGCAAACCAGAGAGAAAGACAGACAAAAGACAATGTTAGTGTATCAATTTTACCAGCTTGTACTCAAATCTGCTACACGTTATAACAGAAAGATTGTTACTGGTTAGAGCACAGTAAGAAATACAAATATCAGATTGCTGATAACTGTCAAGAGCCCATTTTTTGCCATTCCCACCTAAGTTGGCACCTCCAAGAGAAATAAAAATTGCCAAGTCCTACCTAATTTTTCTCAGTTCAATTTTTTTTGTCTGTTCAGTTGCTTTTTCCCAAAACACATTACATAGATGTAAATATACACATACAAAATTCGTACTTAGAGCAAAAAAAAATCCTGTCTGACAAATAGCTACTATTTTCCAAGAGGTTTACAAGCAACATGCAAAAAAACCCTCATCTACTGTGTAGGTTATTAAAATTAAAAACTATAGTTGAGAATTGAAGCTTTATGAAAACAGATATTCAAAATATACAATCTCTCCCTTTGAGATACAGAATTGCTTCTTGTCAGGTGAATCTTGGAACCGGAGTATGACAGGAACTGCAACTCATCCCATCTCCAGGTGCACTTAGCTGCTGGTTTTACTGAAGTAATACTGTGCATTGATCCTCTACCAGAACAGGGAATAACCAAGCCAAGTATAGCAGGAAGGCACAAAGGTCATTTTGAAAATAAAAACCAGGGTTTTTTTAATATATATACAATCATTATAAACACATTTGCAAGTAAATTGAATATTCTATAATAAACACCCCTCTCCCCCTATTATTTCGATGACATTTATTTTCTTCTTAAAGCAATGCTAAAAAGTACCCATATTACAATGTCTCTTGGAAAAGACACAAAAAACCCCCAATTTTAAACCAGGGAACAGGAGTAACAACAGAAATTACCATCTTGGAAAAAGCAGAAAATTAAGTGTGGTGAATCTTGCTTTTTATTCAAAAAACCTGTTCTGATTACCTGTACAGAATATACAATTCTGTATATTCTGCATGCTGCAAATAAAGGACTTGAATTTTTCATTAAATCTGTGAAAGGTAGAGCAGACCAAGTTTCATGCACAGATGCAAGCACTGGATCTCAAGAGAGCAGAGAGGTCTCACCTGTGTAATAACCCCACAAATACAAAGGTCTGCACTGCATAAGGTCAAGTCACTAATGAGTCATTTTCCTTTAAATATGTACCATCATCAGAAACATTTCAACAGACACAGAGTTGGGATTTTTCACACTTTTATTTTATTGTTTTTACACAAAGTTTAAGACCTATTTATCTGTCATTCTTACCTTCACATGCCAAAAGAGAAGGTCAGAGTCTAAATGGGCAAGCTCTGAAACCATCAGACTTTACAACAGACAGAAAGTCCTAACTTCTGCTTCCTCAGATGGTAAAAATTACTGTAAATTAATAGAGCTGAAAGAAATGACACTCAGGAAATAACATATCAGCAACCCTGGGAGGCTTAAGAGAGCTGGATCCATTTATAGCAGAATGCCTGAAGAGATCATTATATTATCTATGTTGATCTTCTGTATCTCACAGAACATCTGAAACATTTCGTCGCCCAGCCTATAATAAGCCCTGTAATTAGGCTACAGTGTTCTAACACAGAAAAACCCTAAGCTGCTCTATATGCAGCAGACCACCACAAAGGCCAAGTCGTATGCAGCAGAGGGGAGCTAATTATTGGCAAAATTAGACTTCATGATGCCACCAAGCAATTTTTACACTGCTACTGCATATGAATTCCTCTGTAGCACTCTTGTGACCGACTTTATTTTGAGCACTTGAACAAAGCCAAGCAACCAAACATTTATGAAAGACAGCTTCCCATACTGCTTCAAGCAGCTACTGGAAAACATATACACTACAAAACTCTGAGACACTTATATCTAGTTTATTTAGTAGCAAATCCAAGATAAATTAGAGGCAGTTAATATTGTCTTAAAGTATCCCATATCAAGGATTAGAGATGAAGACTTCTGCTTGGGGGTAAGTAATCTTTTAAAGTTCAAAAATAGGAAGCTGATGTTTCAGTTCTAAATTGAAAAGAAAAAGGAATTCTGTTTAACTCTTAACAAAAGTGGCTATTAGAAAAACTAAACCAAGAAAGGAGACCCTTATATAACTTAACCCAAGTTTGCCTTTGTTTAAAGGTAAAACCAAATGTCCAAAAGATACAGAACATTGTAACACTCACTTAAGTCAAAGGAAAGACACCGGTGACATTTTAACCCTTAATACTAAAATCTAGCGAGACCAGGGGAAAAAATGCAGGGACAAAATAAGCAGCAGGAATATTTCTTCAGTGCAAACAAAGTAATCCTTAGAAAAGCTAAACAAACACACAGTACTTGGAGCATAATGTAAGAAACTTGTTTTGTGAACTTAATAACCTCTGCTGTCTCTGTGCATTCTGATGTACTTCTCTGTCAGCCCATGTCAATACCTACTTCCCTGTTTCTGTTTGGGATCCTTCTGCTTTCCAGCTCACCAGGGCTCCTTCTTTTGGTTGTTTTGGCTGAAGTCCCAGAGAAATAACAACGCCCTTGAGCTGAGTGTCAGAGAGTTCAAGAAGCAACAGGTGCCCAAGGGAATCTTCAACCTGGTTCTTTAGCACAGCCTCTGACAATGGATGACTTTTTTTCCCAAACAGGAACATGGAATTGAGATACAGACAGCCCGACTGAAAAGCAAGAGTAAACAATCTCTTTGAGACAAGAACTTCCTTAACTTATGTGTTTGGTTTTTCCCTCTTTTGCTGCAGGAGTGCCCCTGAACTTTGGTTGATGACATCCTAAGGGGATTTGCTTAGCTTTCTACTTCCTAGCCTGGCTGCCTCACAGAAGATTTCTTTATCAAATACTGACTTCTGATTTTACTTCCAGCATCATAGAAGTAAAGGAATCAACACGTAAAAGCCTCTGAATCAGATGCACAAAACGAAGTGAAATTAGAGAAAACAGAAATTGTGTTCTTCTCATTTACCTAGCACTGGGGGCCAAAGGATGGCAGAGGAACCCTTACCAAAATCATCATTACTTCACTACTGTCTTCATGAACTGTGAACCAAGTTCTTCAAGTTTGGTTTTCCTTAAAAATCAAAAAAAATGTTTTGTTCTGAGTTGAATGACATATTTAGTGCCAAACCAAAGGATTTCTTTAATTTTTCATCTCAGCTAAAAAAACTCCAAGACCGTTTGGTTGAATTAAGACAAAACCTCCCTAATTTCTAGGCACTGAATCTGTACACTTGACTACTGAATCAAAGGTATAAAAAAACTCCAACACAAACACAAAAAAACCCTCCACACGTGGATCATACACTTTTAATTGCAAAATAAAAAATGCTACATTTCTTGTAAGTCATGAGCCTTTCTTCAAGTACTTTTGAAATGCTAAAAACCCTTGCCCAACAGAGATATTTGATTTTCTCTCAACCCAGGAACTCCTTTTCTTCAATCTTCTCTTCCTTCATTCTTCTCCTTCTACCTCCTTGTTAGATTAGCAGGATTTGGCCTCCGCTCCCACTCCCTTTTTTACAAGAAGCCTGCTTTTAATAAAAAGGACCCAGTGTCCTATTAATGACAGACCCTTAGGGCATCTTCTTCACTTACACTCTCCTCAATATCATTTTTTTCCTTCTACAACTTACCTTTTTCTTTTCGTAGACATTTCTCTCATCCATCTTCTGCCTAGTTTCAAAAACTATGTACCTTCCTCAAGTACCTCTTGCATCCCTAATTTTCTATCTTTTCTTACTTTCCCTATGCCTTCTTTAAGCTTGCACATTTGGGTCATTACTTCTTTTCTCTCTATATTCTACTTCTAGATCATCTAGTAATCACTAATAAAATTAAGTATTTAAAGGTGTTCTCACAAGCATTCTTATAGCTTTAGATACTTCACTCTCCTTTCTGCTCCTTCTAGAGTCTCAGAAGAGACTTACTTGTTCTGACCATTTTTCATGGCAGTTCTCTCATTCAACCCAACCTGTTGAGCATTTATTGTAAGGCACACAATTTAAAAATCCCTCAAAACCACATCCAATGGATCTAAAGGATTGTATTGAGAACTTCACAATCTGAACAAAATGCATAAGACTATTCCTTGCCTTCCAATAAACACTTGAATTTTCAAAAGAGCTCATGCCATATCACTACAAACTACTGTGACAAAAGATGTTTTAACTCCACCACTCTGTCAACACACATCCGGGTTTTTCTGTTTGAAGCCTCTGATGACAGGCACTCCCTTTTGCTCACTGGCATCTCATTCTTGCTTATACTTTGGCATGTTGCAAAATAAAGACTCTGTGTTCATTTTAACATGTAGTTTCAAGTGTTGGGAGTATGTACTGGTTTTTACAATAGGTTACAGTTGAAACTATATCCATAGCCAATTTTGGAAATCTCATTTTTTTTTATAATAACTTTCTGATATTTTGGACTGGTCCAAAGGTCATTCATTTGGAAAAGAAAAAAATAAAAAGGAGGAAATTGAGTGTCTTACAGTTAAAAGGAAGATCACTTGCTTTTTAATTAAGTTTGCTGTATTTTACACTTCTAAACCTTAAGAAATTGGATTAATAGTTTCTTTATTTACTAATCCTATGAAGAGTCTTAGAACACCTAATACTATTTTGCTTGGTTTCCTCTTATTTGTATGCACATTGAACCTTGTTACAAAATAGATGAGGTTTCTTCAGGATGAGTGTTTGTTGGGTTTTTTGTTTGTAGTTAATGGTGTCTGGATAGCACCAAATCTAAACAAAGTTATGGCTTTAATCATCTGACTCGATTTTGCATAACCACCAACAATAGAAGAGCAGCAATCCTAATTTTAAACTAAAAGCACATGAAAATTTGAAAAAGTTGGTTTATCTTCCATTTCTTCCTCAGGAACCTAAATCCTCAAAAACCCATGTGTGTTTTTACACACAGGTCTTCTTCTAAAAACGCTACCCTTCATAATACTTCTCACAAAATGATGCCAAAAGGAAACTAAACACAGTATGAGACATGGATTTAGAGGACAAGAAAGAAATGAAAAAAGCCTGAACACAATCAGAGCAGAGCAGGGTTTGTACAACTCAGGGTCACATTCACTTGGAGATGAGGCTTTAACAGACCAGAAACAGTCTGCACAGAACAACCTGTTTCTCCCAGCCACAAGACACCCCCAAATTTGAAATAAAGCTACCAGTTGTCTCAGCAAGATGCCATGTCACTGTTATGTGGGGTTGATCTATGAAGTCATTTTCTTAGAATACTTACCACTAAATCCCAGTTATTTTGTTCAAGCAACGTTATAGCTTCATCAATATTTTCAATACCAGTACATGCCTAAAAATAAAAAGAAGCAGTAAACAGAATTAAAAGCATTGATCAAAATCAGGGTATTAATACTTATAATTCAATTAATTTCAGCAGGATGACAAGAAAGGTACAGGTTTTTCCTTTCTGTTACAAAACTGCAATCCAGAAATCAGACTTCAAGTTTTAAACATCAAACATTTAGATATGATTCCCTGTTTCACCAGAGGATTGTTGTGTAACCTTGAGCAAGCCACCTAGGGAAGCAAGACCAAGTAGTTATTTGTAAAATTAGGACAATAGTGCTGTCCCATAAAGGCGTTTTGAGAATTCTACCTTCAAAACTATGAAGCACTCATACTACTTTAACAGGGAGCATAAAAAACCTTGAAGTTCTAGCCCTGTACTCTGGTTTTACCTAGTTGAAGAAATCTAACACAATAGCATTTTTAAGGTAATGTTAACCCTCACAAAACCGTATTTTAAATTGAGCTTAATTCCAAACACAAGAGCACCTCTACTCAGCAAAATCCTTGACACAGCAACCTGCTGCCTTTTTTTGATAACCACACCTTTTCAACTATTCAGCTTCAGCAGGCAGAGCACTGCTATTCATTCTGCCACATATTTGCTACCATTCACATTGAGGTATATCAGATATATTTAAACAGAGGTGAAAAAAGGAAACAGTTAAGTTTCTTTCTGGAATTTATCTTTCATCCTAACCAAAGCTATGCTCTGTATTCAAAAACACAAGAGGAGTTCAGACTTTTACAAGATCTGAAACATGATCGTGTTCCTTCTGCTCTACCACACAGTTATATAAAACATTTATATAAAACTGCATCAAAAAAATAAAAAACCAAACCTTTTAACAGTAATAATACAGAGCTAGATAGCAGCAGCAAACATATCAGTTTTCTTGAGTCCCTTTGTGTCGTAAGAGAAGAAGGAGGCTAAGCAGACACTTTTTTCCTTCCAAGACATAAAAAGCCATCAGGTCATGTATTTGCCATGTTCTGACTTTTCTCCCAATTTACAATAATGAATACATAAAAAGAAGAAATCACAGAGAAATTAAAGGCCAATTCTCTCTTCCTAAATTCAACGCTGAAAAATTCCACACTTACAAAGCACTACATGCAGTATGTCAACACAAAATGGACCAGCCTGAAGGACCACAAGGATCACAAGATGAAATTATGGAGAATTTTGCCTGCAGAGGGGAGGCAGCAGTTTCTACTGCTACACAGCGCTCTCACGACCACATTGATCCTCTCTGCAACAAGATAAAATTTCTTCCACTTCAGAGCATGTTGCGTTAATGCTGAATTTCACCCACTTCACATGGGGAGTGCTAAAACAATAGCACTTTGCTCTTCAGAAGCATCATTTTGCCTTCTTTTCCATTATTTCTTGCAATTATTTCTGAAGTTAAAAATGAGACAACGCTTCAACACAATCCCCAGCAAATGCTTATGCATTTATATACACTTATGCCAGGTAGGTTTGAAGAGTACAGGGCTTGAGCTTGTCATTTCTGAAATGACAGGAGGGCTCATACTACCATCAACCTGCCACTGGAACTGATGTCAACAGCTCTGCTGCAAAAATCTTACTTTGAGAAAAAGCTCTGCAGAAGTGACAGTCTGAGATTCTATTTACATTTGAGTGAAATACACTTAATGGGGTCATTACAGAAATAGTTATTATTTCTCATTTGTCAGCCCTGCAAAATCTCTATGACCTTTTTAAGAACTATGTTGTGTTCCAACCTACAATAAGAACTTGACCAACACTGTTGTTTTCAGCCTTGGGCTGTGCAGATGAAGTTGAAGAGATGGTACTTACAATTCAGGATTTAAACTGGTTTTAGTTGGTCCCTCTTTTTATCATCCCTGCAACTCTGCTGACTTGCCACCGTCCACTCTTTTGATTGCTAACTGCAAATCAATTCAGCTCATTTTAGCATACTTTTATTTTGAGATAAACTAAACAAAATTAGCTTACCCTTCTGCCAAAGCACACAGTGAAAGGAGTTAACTCATCACAGTGAAGGCAGAGTAATTAAACAATTAATTCACCTGTGTGTCTGCATCCTTCCTGAATCATCTTTCTGGTGATTTACAATGTAAAACAGAAGCCTGCTCTTGGTCACTTAGCAATGCAGAGTTACTGGGTAACAAGAATGGACAGGTGTAAACACCAGCTGAAAATAAAAATCATTAGAATTCATAATAGCCAAGACAAGCCATCTGGGTTAAAATCTTTGCACCATTTTTACAATCCCTTTTAACAGTTGATTTTGAGGAGTTCTTAAACTAAGATTTCTCTTCCCAGATGGACCATTTTTGCCAGTTGTCAGTAAAACAGAAAACAAACATTTCAGAATTGCAACAGGAAAGAATGAGTGCTACTTATCAACGCAACCACAAACCAGACATTCCAGGATCTTCCTCAACACACTGCTAATGTCAGAGTTGCAGCAAACTAAGATTATCTAGAATCTTATTATATTTCACTATTTCAACATTCAGACACCACACACTACAACATACAAACCCCTGTATCAAGTCAGAAGCCATTAGTAAGACCAAAAACCCCCAGCAACTAAAAAATTAAAGCTGCTTCCTTGTACCTGCATCATGTCATGCAAGCTAAATTAAAGAAAATCATCTGGTTTGCATGTCTTTGATTTTCCCTAAGAAATTATGCACACAAGACAGGCAGTCCCTCACTGGCAAGCGTGACGTGACGTCAAAGGCTCTGCAGTGACAGATTAGTCCCAGAACAACCTGGCCTGCTCCTGCCTTTGTTTTCTTCAGGGAAACGCACACAGGAAACCAGCAGGTTCTGTGAGCAGCAGAATTAACAAAGTCTGGTTCCTCATGGGTTTGTCTCTCATCCCTAATTGCAACGGCTGATTTAAGCTTTTCCTATGGCTGTCATATTTAAAAGAGCTTCTTTTAATGGACTTCTTTCCATGTTACCTGGATGTATTTTCATTATGGTGAAATTATTATTATGTGGAATAATTTCATCAGTACAAGTCCAAGGGACACCTGGCACCTTAGGGTCTATGCCTTACCTAATAAGACAGACTACAATTCACACGGTTCAATTATTTACAATACCTAAAGATTTTTCTCCTCATGTTTATTCCTTTTATTCTACCCAAGCAAGAAACAAACAAACAAAAATTTAATAGGAAAAAGAAAAAAGTTGAATTTGTGCAGAAACAGAAGTGAAAAACCCTTCAAAATACAGCACAGCAGATAAGCTCTAAAGATACAAAAATACATCTTTGTTACTGAACAAGTAAACTGAGGGACTGAGGAGATTTTTTTATTATTCACATATTTTATTCAGCTTTATTTTCATGAGAGACTTGCTTAGCAGAAGGCATTAAATATTTTAAAAGAAAATTCCTACCTGAATACCACTAAATCTTGTTTCAATCAACAACCAGCACATCTTCTAAGTCATCAAAAGATGAAAGAAAAAAACCACCACAGAAAAGGTAAAACCTTGAAGGCTCACTGATTTGTAAACCTTTACACATCAGAAAGAAACCAAAGAATGTTTTTTGGAGGACAAAGGAGAAGAAAAGGTAGAACAAGTTCTTCCTCCTCCTTTTCTCTGCATTTCCTGTAAATCTAGGATATCATTTTCAGCCTTCACAGCAGCTCCAGAGACTCTGCAGTCAATTCTGTGCTTTTCCAGACCACACAAGAGGAAAATGAATGCGAAAATGAGAAAACTATTGTTGTGAACTGAATACATAACCAGATTCTGAAGATAAAGTTACTGAATGTTAAAACAACTTTCTTAGCATCCTGCTTTTCCAGGACGGAAAGTGTTTCCACCAGGCAGATTGACATTTTCACATAATAAAATTTCAGAGGGCTTCTCCAAATTTTTTTTCCAGGTAGCTTCATATCCCCATAGGGATGGAGACCTTACCTTTGGAATGTTTCACAGGTAGCCATTAGGGGTCCTACCCTTGCACAGTAACCTTAACCTTAATAAAAGAAGCAAAGTAGTTACTGAGGAAACAATTCAGTAGGAAAACTTGTGAGGGCAGACAGACTTCAAGGCATTTGAGACAAACCTAGGAACTGCTTCCAGAAAGCTGTAATGCAGGATGACAGACTGGCTCTTCTAAATCCCTTGCAGGGTGGTCTGACCCGAGCAGCTGTAACAGCTGGATCCGGGTTTTGAGATCCTCTGTGACACCCCACCTCAACAGCACAGGCTTCAGCCCACCTCCACATCCCAGGGGAGCAGCTGCCTTCCCCATCTGGCAGCAGCTGCTCCCCTGGCACCTGCTGCAGGGATCCAGGCAGTTGTTGCATGGCGGAGCTGGAAGGGCCAACTGCAGCTCCCAGCACAGAGAGCAGGGCTGTTCCTGCAGCACAGCCTGGGACAGAGCACACAGCTGCTGTGACTCAAACACAGCCAGGCCACTGCTGCCCCGACAGGCACTGGGTGGCAGCTGCTGCACAGGAGCCGGGAGTAAACGGTATCTGGCAGCAAGGCAGGATGTCTCTCACCTGTGGCACCATTCCCCTTCTTGCCAAGGCGAAATGTGGCAGGCAAAGCATCCAAAAGGCCACATTTGGCCTAACAGCAGTAGCTGGATATGGAGGGCTTCATCTCAACATCCGTTTTGAACAATTCCATATTTCCTTTGGCTACCAGCAGTAGCTATATTTTCTCCAAAAAGGGAGCATCTCTAAGCTAACCTAAACTAGGCCTAGAACATTTTGTCCAAGAGGTTCAGGCCCATTAAAACCAGGCAAACAGACAGCTGTGAATTACACTGGGTACCACTCGCACCTGTAACAGTCAGATAAAAAAAAAAAAAAATCTGTAGCTCAGACCATCATTTCAATGTTTATCCAAAGCTACAATGCCCAAAGAAACAACTACATGAAGGCACCAAGAGATTGAAAGGACTACCTAGGAAGAAAAGCTTTCATCCTCTGGGATCTCCTACAAAAGCTTAGGAAGTCAGCATTAACACACCTGCAAGTGCACAGACAGCACCCCAGGAAGTGCTTACTTTTGAAAGCACCAAATAAATTTTTATCACTAGACAGAGCAAGGAAACTAGAGTTAACTCTATTCCATAAAGATATATGAGGTTTTCAAGAGAAATAAGAAATGCTGGCAAAGAATATATATTGTTAAAAATCAATTCACTGTCCCTTGGGTAACTTACTCTTCAAAAGTTGAGAGAGATGAAGAGCAGGCCACAAACCTGCTCAGAAGGACAGCTGAATTACCCAGATCAGCAGCTTAAAAACAACAAACCACTCAGAGCTGCTCCTAGCAGTAGCAGTTGAGATATAGCAAATGATATTACTTATCTCCTTGCATATTTCCTCTGTAATAGAACCAAGATTTACCTTGCTGTTTTATTCACCTCTTCAATTACAACCAGACAGTTCACAGACACACTTCAACTCCCTGCCAGGTTTTGCATATCTCCAAAGAGAGGGAGTCTACAGCCTCTCTGGGCAGTTTGTTCCAGTGCTTTACCACCTTCACTGAGAATTGTTTTTCCTTATATTTAATTATAATTTCCCAAGCTGTAACCCATATCCACTGCCTCTCACCCTCAGACTGCAACTCCAAGAGAAATTTGATTCTCTATTGTCTGTTATCACCCACTGTACAGCTGGAGACAGCAACTAGATCCTCCCATAGTCTTCTCTCCCAGGCTACACAAAGCCAGGTCCCTTAACATCACCTTTCACACAAAAATGCTCCAGCCTCCTCCCTTCCTAGGTAACCCTTCACTAGACCGGCTCTGCTTTGTCAATAGAGTGGCTGATACTGAACACAGCCCTCCTGGTAGCAGTGGTCTCACCAGAAGAATGTGAAAGAACGGCCTCCCTCAGGCTCCTGGAACACTAGTGCAGTCCACTGTGTGGCTACTATTTCTTCTAGAAAAATCCTTAATTCCCTTTCCAAGCAGTTGTAACAAAAATGAGGTTATTGGATGCAAGATTTTTAAACAACCCGGCCCTGAGTTTCCTCTTTCTAGAGTCAAACACAGTACTTTGCTTCCTTTTCCCATCAATTACGGGGAGAAAGACTCAGCAATCAAGGATAATTATCAAGACTATAAAGAACCAAGGGTAGCTCCAGATTCTATCTCCTAGAAGTCCACTCAAACCCAGAAAGATTTAGGTCACTAATTCACCCATAACATATCAATAAGTTAGAAAATTTTCTTTAAATTCACACATACACTGTTGCAATGGTGATCACTTCAAAGCTACTGAAACAATCTGTAACATTTCTTCCCCCAAAACAGGTACAGTTAAGCCAATATGCCCAGCCAAGCAAGTAAAGGCTTTAGTATCATAATATCAAATTTAGGATGCCTGTGTAACTCCCTTCTGGGCTATCAAGAGATGGAGCACATTTAGACACTCACAACTGAGATTTTCTGGTACCTCAGTTCTTCTCATCCCAGAGTCCCACCTGTCAGGACCACCTTCACAGACTACATCAGCTACACCCCTCTGAGGCATCCCTGCTCGTTCTAACCTTGCAACAACCCTACTGGTGTACAGAGACTGTTCTTAATATGAGTCATCCATGGTTATCAAATTAACTTTTACTTCTGTTTCAGACAAACACTTAAAAAACAACATCCAGGCATATCGACCAAGACACAGACTGAAAGGTCACCTACTGCAAGCGTCTAACTGAAGAGATAAGAATGCTTCTCTGTTTTTACATAACTCAGAAGACCATCTGGTAAAAATTAAGCAGATTCACCAGCTGTTCGTTTAACAAAAACAAGCTAATTTTCTTACCAGCATCAGAAATCAAGAAAAGGTTTTAGGCAAATACACCAGGATAAAGTTTGCCCAACACATTTCAACTCCCACACCCAACTATTTACAAGTTTCATCATTCTACTATTTGAGCATCCCCTTAAGCAAAGCAAGGGGGGGGGAGGGGGGAGAAGAAAAAATAATATTTCTGAAGGTTACAGAAGACATTTCAACCTATAGCTACCAAGCAGACAGGAGCGAACTTTGCCCACGCTCCGAGATGACTGCAAGCCTTCCAAACAAAGCAAGCTGGGACAAAGTCTAAACTGGTAGCATGAAGCTCTAACCACTTCTCATCAGAACTAACTCGCTCAGCACCACACTAACCACTTTCAAATGGATTCCAGCAGACTGTGAACTCTCTCAAGACTCTGGAGCAAATTCTGATTCCAGAATACCACGAAGGCAGATCCCTAGGAAGCCCATGAGCTGAGCCAAAACATGAAGTCAAGCCTCCCAAGCCCCATGCTAACACTCCAGTGTTTAAGCCACACACACACTACGTACAAAGAGCAGTGGTCAAACTGAATTAAAAAACAAACCAAAAGTCAGTACCCATTAATTAGTACTCTACACTACCAAACTCATTTGTCTTTCCTGAGGACTGAAGACAGTCTTTACCCAACAACTACAAAAATGTTTTAGTTAGGATTATGCCAACGTTTCTGTGTTTGTTTAATACTTTTATTGAGTATGTCAGTGAAGGCAAAACCCCAAGATTCCCTGAATCATTTTGCCCTTAGAGTATCACACAAGAAAAATTGATGGAAAAAAGAAAATAATTGTATGGATCAAACAAACGCTTACTGCACATCTGCATTCATCTCCTTTCTCCTCATTGTCTCAAAAGCAGCAGAACTTTAAAAACAACTCAAGAATAAATAAAAGCCACTTTCTAGATAAGCACACAAAGGAAGAGTACTAATCCATACAAGAAATATTTTAGCCAGCATTCCACAAACACTCTTTTTAATTTTCTGTGAAGAACAGGACAGCAAGGAACAGACATATTCTTCAAAACCTGGAAAAGGCACTGGGATGGTTTAACTCCAGCCAGCAGGCAAGCCCCATGAACTGCTCACTCACTGCCACAGCAGTGGGACTAGGGAGAGAATCAGAAGGGTAAAAGCTGGAAAATTCATGGTTTGAGATAAAGACAGTTTAATAGGGAAAGAAAAAGCCACCCATACAAGTGAAGCAAAACAAGGAAGTAATTCCCTGCATCCCATGGGCAGGCAGGCATTCAGCCACCTCTGGGACAATGGGGCCCCACCACATGTAGTGGTTACTTGGGAAGACAAACACTATCACTCTGAAGATCCTCTCTTCCTCTTTCTTCCCCCCACTTTATATACCAAACATGATGTCATATGGCCTGGAAAATCCCTTTGGTCAGTTTGGGCCCCCTGTCCCAGCTGTGTCTCCTCCCAACTTCCTGTGCACCCCCAGCCCCCTTCCCAGTGTGGCAGTACAAGAAGCAGAAAAGGCCTTGGCTCTGTGCAAACGCTGCTCAGCAGTAACAAAAACATCTCCTTATTATCAACTCTGTGTTCAGCACAAATCCAAAGCACAGCCCCGTAACAGCCACCGGGAAGAAAATTAACTCTACCCCAGCCAAAACCAACAGGCATCCAGAGCAGGGAAACAGAAGCACATTCAAACCCCAAGCACAGGTCATACCAATAACACAGGCCAACAAGGACTGAAAAGAAAAAAAAAAAAAAAAAGAAAAAAAAAACCAAAAAAAACCCAAAATAAACCACCAAAAACAGTTTTCCAAAGACATTAAAATTATATAAGCTTTTAAAAGCATCAGGACAAGAAAGCCTGACTGTGAGTCAGTGGGACCAAAGGAAGCAAATAATAGAGAAGTGTTCAAAGAAGGCAATGACATATCAGAAAAGCTACATTAATTCTGTGCACTGACACCCACTACTGAGGAACTTTGGGACCATCCTGTAACATAGCTGATCTGTACAGAAAATACTCTCATTCTAAAACGTCAGCAGCCACATCTAGAACAAACCACTACATTTGTGGGAGTCCCCCAAATTTTAAAGGAACTTAAATACAAGTTTTTCACAGCAGACTCCTCTTTAAATCAATGTTGATTAAAGGTGAAATCAACACCACATTCCCACAGTGCTGACATTAGTTTTTTGTGGTGCAAACCAGAAGGGGTTAAGATTTCTACAGTTCAAATTTGTCTTCTGTACTAATAAGAAACAGCAGAAATTCCAATAAAGTATATAGAATAGACTTAGTACGTACATGTATACAACACACTGAGGAAAAGTGAACACAGATTTTACAGAGCAAACTCACATATCACAAAACTACTCAAATGTCTCTCAAGAACTCAGTCAGCTGAAGAACACAAGACTAACTCAAGCTGACACAGTTTATTTCCAAAGTTTTACAACAAACCCCATCATCAAGCTTCCAAAATGCTGACTTCCAGAAACTAGGATGAGACAAATCCATTCTCATTTTGTTTCTTTCAGCTCTTTCCTAAGGACCAGCCACTGCTGTAGAAGAGACATTAGGCCAGCTGGGTCTTCGATCTGAGCTGATATGGCACCTTTGGTATTTGCTCACACAAACAACCTGACCTTTAGAAAAAAAAAAGTAATAGAAGTGACTCAGTTTCAGTGTTCTTGTCTTTACAAATTGTTTCCTGCGATAAAATATGAAACCTATATAAAATAACCCAAGGGCTAATGTACTCTGTTCTAGTTTGAAAATGTCTCTTAAGAACTTCAGCTCTAATGAATTATCTTTTGAAAGCGTAACTACTGCTGTGGAACAAAGACCTGCTCAACCAGTCAGACATAGAGGACCAGTAGATGACTATTTCGATAGACCAAACAACGTGTCATGCATACATGAGGGCTTTGATTTCCTCTTTGAGCAGTTTCTTTTTACAATTGCACATTAACTAGTCAACTCTAAAAAATGGGCTTAATTAGTAGGTATCAATCCAGCCAGTAAGCATGTCATTTCCTTTCATCAAAATAATGAGGGACGAGTAAAATGTTAGGTACTTCCCCAGGCTTTTTATTCTAGTTCTTACAGTAGTTAAAGGAAAGGACTCATCTAATGGCTGCCCCACATAGGCACAAATTTATTCACTGACTAGAAAAATATGAAATTCTAGCAAAGATATGCCATGAAGCTCCTTTAGAAAGCTAACTTTTGCTTCTAGTACGGAAGTGTATGAAAACTAGTCTTGCTATGGTAACTGAACCATAAGAACTGCCCAAATAGAGAGGAAAACTCTACCCTTTCAGGCTTTCCAGCTCCAGTACAGTATTCTCAAGATGGGAGATTCTCAAGGCTCCTTAAGACACGTAGCAAATAGCTCAAATGCTCATCCTCTCACACACCTACTTCCACACAAAAATATGAACTAAGTAAGTATAAAGTTTACTGTAAATGATCCTTGCTTACCAAGATATATTAGCCACGTGGTATTTTCAATATGACAAATAATGTTCACATTATCTTTCAATGAAAGCCCATTCCTAGCCTTTGGGAGTACATATAATTAATAATTTCAATATTATAATTAGTATTGGTTGTCATGGCATTTGAAAAAGGATCCTACAGCTACCACCTCTCAATCTGCTTCAGTGACCTACTAACCCAAATACCTATATGAATGGGCTGATGGAAATGGTGACATGATTACTATGATGTGAAGAGTCTTTTCAAGGTAATTGAATGAAAAAACCAGAATAAACCTCTTTCTAAAGACAAACTGGTGCTCCAGTGGTAAATTATTTAGGTTCTGACAGCAGGGGTGTAATGCACACAAATCATAGTATCCTCTTTCTTCTCTACAAACATCAGTTAGTATTTCTAACTAACTATCTGCCCTTACATAGCAGAAATTAACTGGCTTTTCCATTAAGAGCTATCAATAGGAATATCCAAGTTATGTTTCTAAAATGATACCACTATTACTCCAACTTCTTATTTGTGACTCTGGAACCCACTTCACCTTCAGTTTACAGGCCGGTAAATCAAATTAGCCTTGTTCTGATGAACCTGAACTTTGGGATGACAACTGAGCCTAAATATATCTAAAGAAATGAAACTCCAAAAACCTACAAAGAATAAATGAATAGAGAAGTGATGGCAGAAGTGATTGGTGGCAGACAATGAAAATGGCAATAACCAAGCTAGAACACCCTAAGCATGCAGTATGTTTTTATCATGTCTCTTGACCCTAAGGCCATTTACAGCAAACAAAACCAATTGTATTCCAAACCAAGAGGTCCAGCTACCAGTTCCAAAGGTGTTCCTGACTGTGTAATGCACAAATTATAATGTGATAAAATCCAACAGGGATTAAAAGGAATTCTAATCAAAATGCAAATTAACAGGCCTCCTAAGTATGAGCTTCAACATCCTACAGTGTCCTAAAGGCCTCTTTTTTTACACTGAAAAACAGTCCTGTTATCTATTTTAAAATTTAGCTAAAGATACAGTAACCTATATCCACTGAAACAGGTCAGCTGAAGCAGGGACGAGCATCTGGGCACCTGACTATTAGAAACCCAGCAGAACCCACTTTTAACTAAAGATAACCAGTAGGAGGGTACGAGTAAACAAACCTGTCTATCCCAAATCCTGATTTCCAACCTCTAGACTACTGCATTTCCTTCCAGCTACTGTGGAGAGAGCTGCAGAGCTCAGTTCAGCACCCACTGCACTCTACATTCTACAGAGAGGCCACACGAAAGAGGGCTTTGGTTTGAGCAAGATGGAGGTTTTAAGCTCAGAAAGATCTGAACAAATGTACACCCAGATATTTAGGGAGACCTTCTGATGAAAATGTAGGCCTCCAAGAACTTTAAATCTTTGGAAAGCGTCCTCCAGTTTATGTTTAAACTTCGACTGGAACTCTCTTCAGCACCTATCTTTTGTTAAGGACCTTGTTCCAAATCCCCAAACACTCCACTGAAAGCCTGCAAAGAAAGCAAGAACAGCCCTTTCTGTCCCAGTGCCTTAATGACAAAACACGTTTTTTTCTTTCAGAAATCAGTACTAAGGACATCAACTTTGAGACTAATTCAGAACCCACAGTGAGTGGTTTATCCTTACAAAAATGTCTGAAACACTTTCCAGCCCCCACTAAAAGTCACAGTCCAGGGCCAGAATCAAGGGTACTGACTTGAAGCTATTCCTGTATCTGCCTACCTTTTCCACCCATCAAATTTTTATACTAGCAATAACTTAAAATGACAGAAAACCTGAGCCACCATGCCAACACACACAGAAGAAAGCGAAGCTCACTTAGCACCCTTGAAAAAATAAGAATACAAATGAAAATTCTGCACACAGACTGTTAGAGAGTGAAAACTGTGTGCACAACTGAGATAATCTTCTATAGGGCTGAAGCAGACAGGAACAAAAAAAAACCAAACCAAAACCAAACAAAAAACTTTATCTTGTCAGTTATTTAACAGCACTATGTTAACCTCCAGGTGAGAAGATTCTTGTTTCCTTAATTTTCATCATTCTAGAAGGAAACAAGTAGATTGAACTACAATTAAATCTTCAAAAACAAAACAAAAAATAATAAGCTGATGTATCACTGCCATGGTCAATTTTATAATTAAAAACACAATCATTTAGCATGCTTTCTCACTTTTCTGCAACTGATGGCAACGAGGTTCTTCCTTCCTAATTCCCCCTTGCTCCTCCCACAAACCTGTTTTTATGAAAGACATTGACACAAAGCTGAAGTTTGAAAAAAAAAAAAAGGACATTTTTACACACAAGTGTGTGAATCACACGAAACTACTCTATTATCCAGTTTAAAAAAAACTGGAAAAGGAAAAAAAAAAGCACATACCTTGATTTCAGAATGAACATAGATGAAAGAGGGAAGAAGAAAACTATTAGAAATCCGTTGTCTCAATGAAAGCAAGGATTTTTGAGTTCTGTCATTCCACTCGGAAATCCTCCCACCCTGACCAAATCCTAAGCTGCTTATTTATTTGGTCAATGAAAAATGTGAACTCTTCAAAAAATCTCCTCCTGAAGCTTCATGTGCCAGATATTCTTGTAATATATGGACACACAGGAGCTGGCAACTCCCACAGTACTGCAACCCTTAGGCCCACTCTGCATCTAGAATTGTTGTGAGGACAACCACATAGCATGAATAAAGTGGTCCTATAGGTGGACACAGCTTATAAGGACAAAAAGATATTCTTGCTAATTTTAGTTCCAATCCTAAGTGAAGCTGTAACAACAAAAGCAAAAGTGCTAGCGTGCAAAAATGTCTGACACTTCTGCCAATACTCAAACCTTGGGAATGAAAACCAATCCATGCCAATCAAATGAAGCTCTGTGCAACTCAATTTTATAATTTAAAAAGAAAAAAAAAATCTGTTTTCTTTATAGTGCAAAGTAGACCCCAAACTGCAAGAGATCATGAGTATATTTGTACCACATGAATATCTGGGTATCCCAGTGAAGATGGAAGAACACCTTGCAGTTAAACACAACAAACAACAGAAGAACAGTTGTTAAAAACTTGGTAGAAATGATACACCCTTCTTTCCCCCAGTATGTGAAGTATGTTGCAGCATCACTCTTTTACCAACTCACATGCAGCTTCTTTTTGAAGAATTTATGCTACAAACAGAAGCTGTTATGTTTTTTCCTACGGAGTGTTTCCTTTATGCCAATGACACTTTGTGGAGAAGTTCTGAATTGCATTTAGCAAAAAAGCTAAAACTTGTTTGTTTTCAGTGGAAGTAGCTGATGTGGAGTTTAGCACACAATCACACTACTCATGTACAAAGCACAGCTTCTGCATAATCTTTCCTAAGTGTGGGCCTAAGAAGGAAAAGTTAGGCAGGTTGCTTATACAGCCCACATGCATGAATACGCATTTTGTGCTCCCTGGGTAGCACACAGTAGCCTCGTTAAAAAGGAGAGGAAAAGAAAATAATTATAAACCACACAGAACAGGCTCAAATTGTTTTGAGACATTACGCAAAAATACTTTGGTAGATCATTCACTGTGTTTCACGCTATACTTTAAATATTTCATAAAGTTCCATGGATTTATGTATATGTGTGTGTGTATATAAATATATATATATATAGCTACAAAATACTTTTTAAAAAGTCTTTCTCTTTAGTACCTCCAAATGCAGAAGCAACCTGTTACTACAATCTGAGCTAAAAAGAAAAAAACAAATGCAATACAAGTTTCTGCTCCAGCTGAAACCCAAGGCAAAATCCCTAATGATTTTGGAAGATACAAAATAAATCCATGAAAGCTTCACAAAAGCATCAAGTATCAGCATCATTACGATTTCATTGATTTTTTTTTTTTTTTTTTATGGGCAGAGAAAACCCTTTTAACTTTTAGAAGTTTAAAGACCACTACTTTATCCCCTATAATATAACTTGGGAAAGGTGAAGGTGAAATGGTGATGGAAGTTTCCCTCCCCAGTTTAATTCACCAAAGATTAGCTGAATTAAACTACAAAGAATGGCTTCAGAAATTTTCACTGTGTGCAACATTCTTCAACAACATACCTCACATAAACATAGAAGATGGTAGCAGAACTCTGAGAAACATATTTATTAATTAAAAGGTACAGAAAATATAGAAGGGAAAATCATGCAGAATTACTTTGCACATAATGTTTCCTTTTCCATTTTAAATTCTTAGTGAATGAGTTGCAAATTCCACCAAGTATTTAAAAGATCCGAAAACCTTCACTGTTTTGTAACAGTCTAAAGATACAAGGCCTAATAATGACTGACATTGTCCTTTACTAATCTGAAGCTTTAACAGCATGACAATTAACAGTTCAGTGCTTCAAAATCAGGTAGACGCTTGATATTATCTTTAAAAAGAAACACAATGAAACAGAAAAACAAAGCTGTCTGCTGAAATACAAGAGGAAAAAGGTTTGTGTTCTTTTTAAGTGAGGATTGGTATATGATAAAATATTTCCTGTGTCCTAGGTTCAGACACATTATGTCATCCACCCTTGATCTAAAACTGGTTTCTGTGACTCTACCACCCACCTGCGAGTCTGCAATGATACTTACTTGTCTTCATGGTACCAAACACTGCAGTTGCTCTTATACTTTTATTAATGATTTCAAAATCCAAGCACAACAATGCTGTAAAATAGCATAAAACACTCGAAAAGTGTAAATCTGTATTGAAAATTCTATTAAATAAATAATCTTATGTTCACCACCCACTAATTTCACCATCTGGGATTCCTGATTGTAAGCACAGGTAATA
This sequence comes from Falcunculus frontatus, assembly GCA_013398115.1. Taxonomy (NCBI): domain Eukaryota; kingdom Metazoa; phylum Chordata; class Aves; order Passeriformes; genus Falcunculus; species Falcunculus frontatus. The sequence continues at coordinate 161,897 of VZRV01007175.1, forward strand.
ATGTGGGATTCCATAAGAATCTGTCTCCACCGGTATGAATGCAGAATTGGGGTCCCAGTTTCCTTTCACACGGTGTGTTGTTCCTGGAAAAACTCCTTTATGAAATCCCAGCCTTAAAATCAGGATGTCATCCCTTATATACACAAAAGTATCTCCAAGCACACAAAGTAGTATCAATATAGTAACATTTGTTAAGCATTTTAATGAATATGGGTGTAAGATACCGAGGTACAGCAAGGGCTGACAGTTCCCTGTTATCAGCTGGGAACTCCATGTGTTACATCAGTGAGATACCAGATACCTTTTGCAACAGAGGAATTACATAATGCACACTACAGTCACCCTACCTGTAGCTTCAAAGAAACACACACACAGAGTGAATGATTACTTTTTTTCCTTTTTAACTAAATTAAATAGTTTCACTGCTAACAGGTGGAAAATAGTCTTTTAAGAAGCTGAACATACAGATGGCAGTTTTACAAACCAATCCAAGAATACCCAGGAGCCTATCCATGTAAGAACAACCACTGCAAATGGACAGAGCTTTAAAAAAACCCCATGGATTGAAAAGCAAATATTTAAAAAAGGTATTCAAATATTATCTGATTCCCTTCCAAGATGTGTTTGGCTCCCCCCACTACTTCAAATGCAGGTATCCTCCACTTTTTTGTTTACTTGGTTTTAGAGAAACGATATAAAACCAAGCAATATTATGAAGCAATATACGCTCCTAAACACATCACTTTTACTTACAGAAATACTTTATTCTGGGGATAAGATTTAGAAGTCTGAAGTTAAATTACAACCCTTTGGTAGAGAGAAGGAAAGGTAACAAACAACTTTGAAGAGCATATTCCTCCCTTCTACACAAACACGTTGTTGTTTGGAATGGGGTGGGAAGAGTTTTACCGTCATCACAACAGTCATAGGCTGAGGCAACCATGAAGTTCAGTGTTGATGCTGGAATGGAAACACCTCTGTTCAGCACTAATCTGTAGTACCAGCAAGTGATTCACTACAAACACTGTGACAAATCATGAGGACTGGTGAGTTTTGTATCCTCCCTGGCATTTGCCTCTTCCAAGTGAGCTGCCTCACAGCTGTCCCAGGGCCTGAGTGGTTGCAGAGGGTAGGAACAAGCAAAGTGGATGAAAAAGCTTTTTTTTATTAATTAAAAACTGAAACTCTCTAAGTTAAAGAAGACATTTTGTTCACGCACCTTGAGAGAAGAGGGCATACGCTCCCCATTTCTGACAAACAAAAAAGAAGGAAAGCGAGAGCGGAGGCTTCAGAGGGTGGGTTTCACACCCACCACCCCGGACCTCCCCACAAAGAACAAGAAGCACAGCAACGAGGAAAAAGAGAAAAGCAGCGAGAGGCCACGGCTGTGTGGCGGCGGCTTGAAATTTACCTGGAAATCAGCCAATATCATTTCTCGGTCCATGTTGGACGCCATTGCAGCCAGCTGCGTCCCGGCTCTGCTCGGACCCGCGCACCTGGAGCCGCTGCCGCGGGGAGGACGGGGCAGGGTGGGAGCTCAGGAGCTCATGGAGGCGCCGCGCTGCGCTCGGGCTCCCGCGGCGCCCCCGGGCTGCCCCTCCCGGGGCCGAGGAGGGGAGGAGGCAGGAGAGCAGCGGGCCGGGCGCGGGGCCGGGAGCGGGCAGCGCTGCCTCAGCCGCTGGCCCGGGAAGGAGGAGGAGGAGGAGGAGGAGGAGAAGGAGG